>VRMD01000631.1:0-14018 GCA_009872375.1 Sminthurides bifidus | reverse complement strand
ACATGAGAGCTAATGAAAGCAAGCTACAAGTGCGAAACATTGGAAATCTCGGACCCTCAGAGGCTTGTAGATTCAGTCAAGTAATATACGAGTCGTGTAAAAGTTTTCCATTCCTCTGAACATGACATGTGCATCGACAGCGTATTGATTGACGTACAATATTGTTATTAAAGCAATCATTCGCATTCAGTCGTGGCCTTTTGTTTGCGAATCTAACAAGTTGAGCAGGAGCTAATCAATTCAATCGGCTGTAGCGAATTGGCACATGTTGTCCCCTTGATAAAGATTAATTTCCTCCTTCGTACATTTACTTGAACAATTCTTTCAGAAGCTGTAATCTGTTACCTGGGAGCTTGAAGCTGCAAAACATATCCACACTCAAGTTCCATTTCGCTAACAAGCTGAGGTAGGATCGTACTCAATTCGTCCATCAATGATGTTCATTATTCAGCAGTGTCCTATACCGTTAGCTCTGCAACTTATTCGTTATTATACTTAGCAGCACAACATTGTTAATCGGGAATGGTTGCTCCTTTGCAGCTGCTGGCCGTCAATCACGTCGTCCCGCCCTCTACTTAGTGGGCAATATATTTCATCTGTCCACTTAACAAGAAGGCTGGTCGAATCGACAGTAGCTTTCAAACATGCCAATGTTGATGTCACCTGTGCGTTAGGGGAAATTTATAAATTTCCACGCAAATCATCCATTAACATATTCAATCAAATCTTGGAGAAAACGCCTCGATCTCATTCAATTTTGCAAATGTTCATCGAGAGTGCATAACAATCAGGGGCCAGGTAAAGCGTGCAACCGCATGACGTGCATATCTCGATGGGACATGCCTTACTCTTAGGTGCGTTGATCAAACAGTGCTTTCAAACACAGATCACTTTTCTGCAAGAATATGAAAGAGTTCAAAAGTTAGAGATGTTAGTTCTTTGCCATGTTCTTTTGACTTTTCTGTCAGGTGAAACGTCTTTCATGGTTGGTGAAATTTCATGTGTCAGATAGGTAAACTCAAACTCAAGACAATTCTTTGTCGCATGGTCTAATGAGTCTGGGAACTGCAAATGATCGAAGACAGAAATGTGTAGATTATCAGGAGTTGAATGATGACTGACATAGAAAAAGAACTGTGAAAAATTAGGTTAATCTAAAGAAAATATGTGAATTGCCACAATAAGGAGCAAAAGAATTCGGAAAAGCATCTTCGTCTGTTCAAAACGAAAGCTTCATTGAGATCCATTCACGGCTACGGCTATGCTCAGACAGAATGGGAGGGAAAGCATCCCGTAGAGTTTCTTGTGAAAAATATTTTCAATTTCTCGTAATCATGACCATCTTATGATTCTTCTTGGTTCCTGGCTGTCTGCCCTGTCGATGCAACTTTCTTATGAATTTCATTCGATTCTAATTACATTTAACCATTGTTGTTCCGTCATTCTTACAATTTGTCGTATTAAAAGAAGAGGATTGTGGCAATACCTGCACGTGCTTCTCTAAAGCTGAAAAGCGAAAGCAAATGCCTTTCTCTTCCTAAAATCTCGGGTCATTGTTCAATTGGCTGACTTTCTTTGATTTCTTTCTGGTCATTAATTGTGGCTGTACGCCTAATGCAACATCTTCAGGCCTTTCAACCACGTGATGACAGTCATTTTTCCAGACCACAATTAGTAAACAAGGGCGATGCCGACAGCCACGGTTCTAGGTGCATGTGGACCTGTGGTGCGCATACCTCAGGGTGACGAGATGGAAGATGAAGAATTTCTCTTTTTGGATTCGGAACGTTTCAACAATAGATAGACCATTATGTCCGATTTCATGGCCATAATAATTTCTTTTCTCAAATTAATTAAATTATGGGCACAGAGGTCTCGTGAGGAGAGGTAGACACCTGATCCCAAATAACTCATCTTCTGTCCGCGACTAAATATTCCTCTTGCAAGGCAATTCATCTTCTTCTACGTGTAATCTTTCTAGGCTTGCCATGCGTAAAAACCACGGCACCTTTTCATTCCACAACGTAGTCTTTACTTCATAGATGAAAAATTACCTGTACATGAACCGAATTAGCTTTTGTCCACTGACCACCACAATCCCATTCTTATCCTTGTAGCAGCAATGATATTGTATTCCACAAATGTACTGCTTTACGTGAATTAACACACGGGCTTTGCTGTGATTCCATGGATCAATCGGTTTTAAAATGCAGCTTACACAAATCTCTTTTATTAATTTACTTGACGGTATCAAAAGAACCTGTTGTCCCTCAGATCAAATCTTGAATAGCTGTAGGAAGGCTGAGATGACACCGGTATTGTACCTTGTATTCAGTGCGAATACAGGTGACATGACGGATCCTAATTGAAACTGGTAATAGGGAAGTAAGTGACTGAGATAGGATTTTATCAGAGGCGCAGTGCAACTTTGTGCTTGCCTAGCAAGCGGTAATCATGCACAAAAGAGATAAATTCACAACAATTCCTTTATTTCTTTGTCTCCATAGCGATGACCCATGGCCTTTAGCATTCAGCTTTTTCAAAGATGCTTTTCAAGAGTCAAGGAGCAGGGATGGTCATCAAAGCGGGAGAACTTACACTTTTCCGAATCATGACGGACAAAAAAGTCCTTTCTTTAATAAAGTACCCTTAAAGGGTCACATGTGGGTCATGCGGAGGGGGTCTTTCCAGCACGTGGTACTCGCTCCACGATTCATAAATCATTTCTGGATTTTTATTCTTCTCTACAAAACTTCTCTGTCTTATCTTCCACAATCTGGACACACGTAGAGCCACCAGCTTATAACTTATATGCTCCTTCACAATCCACAAATACAACGACTCTCTGTGAAACCACTTCACATAAAGCGAAGCAGGTGGACATAATTATCATGTTTCACCTACATATTAAGCAAAAAGAATGTAACCGCAATGTACTATTTCCAGATTTATTTGTGTGTTTCAAAATTCTTTTATTCCAATCAAAATTTTTTACATTTCTCGCCCCAAGCCTTCTGTGTCCTCAAATTACTCAAATTCTAACCATAGTATTGGAAATTGTTAACCCGACTTATTCCATTATTACTATTATAGTTTCATCACCTTTCTAACAATTCAAGCTGCGAGAATAGCTTTCTTATTTCATTACGCTTCCTTCAGCAATCCATATGAACCGCAGCGCTAATCCACCTTTTCTTGCACCTCATCTCTACATGATGCTAATGAATGAGGAACCGTATCAAATTTTGCATCCACACCTGCGCCAAATTCTTTCGGCCTTTTTTAATTGTGACTACCAAGGTAAAAGGCATCACAAGTGGTCTCCATTTAAGAAGCCGCGGGAACTTGCCTGTGAACTTATTTTGCTCCTACCGGTTTTCAGTCCGCCAACCTATCGCTCTCAAGATTATTTCCATACAGTTCAGCAAATCACAATGGGTCATGGCTTCCAGCAGATTTTCGTTTCTAGGACTACTGCATCTCTCAATAGTATGACCGTGGTAACTAACTTGAACCGACTTCTCGCTTTGTCCTCCGTTCTTGTCGTTTTTGTGTTTTGATGCGTCAAAGAAGTTGAGCTTTCATCGGCTGGAAGACTGTTGTATCTACTGTTCTATGGACGGGTTCTTATTATATCGAATTTACAACGAATTTCATCTCTGGTCGATTTATTTCAGCTGAACATGATATGCACTCTTGTTGTAATTCAGTCTCCAAAAATACATGACGAAGATCTTCATTCGCAGTTCAATTGATTCAAAAAAGTTTAGCAGTGTTGGCGAAAACATCATTTCTTATTACAAAACTAAGGCGAAATTATAAACTTCGAGCATGTTTGCTGAGATTTGTGCCCTAAACTAAACACCTGTAACAGCAGTAGCTCTAAAAGAGCAAATCCTACATCTCAGTTTCCTCTTCTTGTATGTTCAGATCAAGGTGCTAACATGCTATACTGTGTACTTATCATTAGTGCTGATAATGTGCGTCTAAATGCGAGATTTTCCTCCAAAATATTATTTCCACTCTTAATGCACCTAACCACAAATTGAGCTGACAGCAAATTATCATCGCATGACCGGAAGCAAATATCAGCAAAATGAAAGATAGGAGCTGGTGTCAATAAGCACCATCTAAACATTCAGCACTTGTCTTATCATGCATCAGAAAGACTTGATTAGTAAACTGCAGGTTTTCTTTGTAGATTAGTAATTTGCGATATTAGTCTGGAAGCATCACCCAAGAATACACCGTAATAATTGTAATGTCAATGCCAATTGCGACTTCATCATCAGCGTTGTTTTAAATCCAGCAATAAACAGTGGCTTCACCCCACTTGCGGATTACACACGGAGACGGGGGTGAAAACCTGCGGCAGGTTGTGTAAGTCAGTACCTTTTTCTTGTCAATAAGCACCATCTAAACATTCAGCACTTGTCTTATCATGCATCAGAAAGACTTGATTAGTAAACTGCAGGTTTTCTTTGTAGATTAGTAATTTGCAATATTAGTCTGGAAGCATCACCTAAGAATACACCATGATAATTGTAATGCCAATGCCAATTGCGACTTAATCATCAGCGTTGTTTTAAATCCAGCAATAAACAGTGGCTTCACCCCACTTGCGGATTACACACGGAGACGGGGGTGAAAACCTGCGGCAGGTTGTGTAAATCCGTACCTTTTTTTCATGAGGGCTAAATAAGACGTTTGATTCCTGTCAGTAATGAGAGACTGATAATAACAAGTGTAAACATCCTACAAAGTTGGCATCGGAAGGGATGCTAATCCCTGCGGTTTTGTGTCGGCAATAAGCAGGGACAATGCTGGTGCAATGGGCAGGACAGCGGACATTTGGTCACGGTGCAGTTCAATCAGCATGATCCTTCGGCTCGCACTGCGGCCGCAGACTAAGGTGACTACGGATCCAGGAGCGATCTAAGTAGGGGTTGAAGAGTCGCTGGCTGATGACTCCTCATGGATCTCAGTGGGACTGGTTGGTCAAGTTTCCCCCTTAGGGAGGAGTTGCCTGCAGAGGCATAAAATTGGAAGAGTGTCTTTTTTACCCTGCTCCCCCCGCGTCCATGTGGTTGGTGGTTACTTCTCACCAATTGGCCCAGGAGGGCTGAGACACCCCGTCAGCTATACAATGAAGCAGAGCCAATGAGCCTTCGAGTAGGCCGGCCCTCGGATGTTACCCCAAAGGGGGGTGTGAGATTCGTCGGAAGGGAGTCACTCGAGAAGTTTGTTTGCTTCACCTACTCACTACCAGGGAATCATTTTTAACTTGCATTTCCTCACTGTTTCCTCCGCAGTTGGGCTCCACATTCAGCTCAGTAAGAGGTTTTCTTCTCCAAGGCGTGTTCACGCACTTGCACACAATCCCGCATCACCGGACCTACTTCCGCACCACTTCCCCGAGATCTCGGTCTTTCTCGTCCACCTCAGCTCTGCCCCCTATCCAACGCTGCGAGACTCACGACCGCCAGCTCTTGCCGCCTCAAGTGCGTTTACAACACACACATACTCGATCCTTTAGCAGGCTGCCTCCAGTGGCAAAATCCCCGGGTACCACAAACGAACAAACACTCACCAAACCCTCGACTGTAGGAGCTCATAGCTTTACCTACCTTAACACAAGCCAAAACTCCCGGAACAACTTCCACTTGAGCCACATTACCAACCAGGAAGCTTCCGAGACAAGAAGGACAAGAACCAGACTCTCATCTCAACAGCCACTCTCTCTCTCTTTTCCTAGCTCGTGCTAGCATCAACATCCGAATTTATCGTTTCTACACCAGCGACCGGCGTACCTGCCGTCGCCGTCCTTGTTGCAACCACCTCTTCCCTCACAGACTGCAGCAATCTTCTTCAACAGGTAAACAAACAGCTGACAGCTCAAGTCCTTATGACAAGACAATTTTTAGCTTATGTAATTAGTATAGTGACGCTTTCATCGACACGTGACAAGTACGGACAGGTCAGTGGTGTTTGGTGTTCGCCATCGTGTATCATTCCTCGACAGGTGAACATCGCATGAGGTTACTGACGTACAGGTGTGAGCAGTTGGCAGGCTTTTGTCACCGATGGCATGGAGATGAGGTAGGCGAGACTTGGAAGCTTGATTGTTGGTAAAAGGAATTAGTCTGTGAGAGTTAACACGTCTCGTCGTAATCACCTACCTGTCCTCCAGAGGTTGCTCCAGAGGTAGCGCTGGCTTATCGGATTTCCGCGTAACGTTATTCAGATCTATAAGCTCTTTTTCAACAATCCTTGCAGTCGTATCTGCTTTTGCCATGCTGAAGGATTTTTTTTACCACCCGTTAAATGTCCCATCATTAGACGGGAGAAAGCACGAGTCTCCGAGCTAGCCGACTTTATCCGCAGTATCTAATCAGCCTATGGCTTGACGATAGGTAGAAGTGAAGAGAGACAATAGTTTTGTACCTCTCAAGTCAAGCACGAGAGAGCGCACATCCCCACACCCGCACAAGTAGGCGCTAGCGGATGAGCTGAGGAAAATTCTCCCTTGGAAAAGGCAGGCGGGGAAGGCAACCACAACCCTCGCGAGCCACTTCATTCCCAGTGTGACTTTGGTCAAGCAAGGATACAGACCAAATCCAATCCTCCTCAGTCTCGAGTCAACAACTAAGCTCCTTTAAGGTCTTGAACAGTTTCAAATCTAAAAAATTCACAAGACTGACTCTATTCCGACCATACGTATATCCTCTCACGAGTATTTCCAATTGCAAGTACCAGCAAATCAAGTCTCCCATTTTACAAATCAGTTCTAAACTGAATCAAATTCACCTTTTGCTCAACTTACCTCTCCTTGTGTTCCTCTTGGATTTTCTCCAGATTACAATTATTATTATATTTCGTTCACGGTATCACTTGGAACAAGGGCTACTGCTTTACTAGGAGTCAACGTGTTCAACTCGTGCAAATCGTGTTAAGCCTTTGCTGTATTTAAGTTTAAGTTTTAATTCTTCAGCAAATTCACAGAGCTTACCTCTCTTCTTGGTGATTTTCAAGTGAAGTTTTCAAACGTCGTGCTCCATACTTTCCGCCCTTGCAATCACACAGTGTTGTTTGTGCGAATAATTGTTTGGAGTAACTGTGCTCAAGTGGAAATTGGATTTGGTTCTCGTGAATTCCTGGACTGGAAAAGAGTGATCCATGAATAACCACCGCCTCAGCTGTGAAAGACTATAACTTTTGTGACTATATTGTGATTGAGGAGTCTGCTGACGGATAGTTCGATAGGAGTTGCAACACGGTTATACGAGAAAACCATGTTCATATTAGCGACAGTTTCGGAGCCGGTGGTTCTGTTGCTGTAATTAAGCACTTGTTCAGGTTAATGTAACAAAGAAAGGTACGATGACAAATAACTTTTAGTAATTGGGTCCACAAGTACTCCATTTTCAATCCAGTTCCAGTAGCGTTGTAGTGAGATCGGGCTATAAATTTCTGCACTGTTGGAAAACCACACATGAATATTAAGCAGTTCCTGCCAGGTTTCCAGGATGTGACTATAGTTACAAATGCCAGTTGTATTTCATTGAGGGATGATTTTACAATGCGTGTAGTGACTGCATTAGCATTTGCTTGAAATGCGATTCGCAAGATTCATAATCGATAAGAATGGTCTGAGTTTTCTGAGCTTTGGCTCCTTATGGCATTTGAACATAGCAAGCAGACAATTCTTTGATGGTCCGGTCAACGGGAAGATAAGGTAGAGCTTCTGCTAGTTTTAGAAACTAGTTCGGTTGATTGCTTCAGCTTCACAGATTAATTTGCAACTTGGTGGATTAAGTGGTTCTAAATTGTTGAAGTTGTTAGGATGGTATGTAATCTAGTACATGTGGCGACAATATTTTGAGTTTCGGTGCAAAAATGTGAGGAGCTGAGAATAAATTGCCGAAAAGAGTTCTATTTTAAATGAATGATACGTTGGAGGGGGAAGTTTTGCGTGTTGTAGCAATATAGGCTGTCTGGAGACTGATTGTTGGAATATTTTTTGATTGTAGGAGATTCAAGTGATAAATTGTGGAAAACATTTGCCAGTGAAGATGAACTACAGTGACGTTAAATTGTTAAATCCTTTTATGGAGGCCCATCCATCAATGGGTTTGAAATTATCTCCACCGGGTATCCCGTCTGCGGGTACCGAGAGCTCTCATCATCCGTTTCACCATTCGCATCATCCCCATCATCCGCATCACCACACGCATCACAACCCTTCCCAGTACCATCATCATCAAATTCATCAGACCAACGGTTATCACAATCCTCAGATGTCTTATGCAGCAGCTCATCTACTGCGGTCCAGGTACATGTTTTGCTTGTTTCTGCACTGTTTGGAATTGAGAGAGAACGCGTATAGCTTAAAGAGTAGTCTATGGCATCATTCTCTGATATTGAAACGTCGGTGTTGCAGAAGATGACTAAACAGCTTTGATGATAGAAGTTTGAATTTTCGCATCAATTCGAAAAGCTAATGTTATTGCTATTTTAAATGTTCAGAGATCTCGGTGGTCCTCTACCAACAACGGATTCTCAAAACGGTGTCTTTGGAGAGGCATCAAATCACCATCATGTTTTGTTCCATCCTCCATTAATGAACCATGCGCCTCATGACCACAACTCCCAGATGAGACTCGGTAAGGGGTCCTTGTGTTTAGTCCGATTATGGGTTGGTAGCGTATCGAGGAAAGGTCCAGATAGAGCAATCTTACGTTTATAAAATCTCTTTCTTTGAGCTCATCTTTGAATTTATTGTCTTCTTTGCTAGCATGGAGCTTGTTGGTATTTTTCTGTTTTCCGTTTGGATAATTATAAGTTTTTCATGACTCCGCGGTTTGCAAACCTATAATTCTTTCGTGTAATGGCTTGGCAATAACATTTAAATGGAGCCATATGAACGTAATGACAATCACATAAATTATCTGGAGAGGAAAAAATAAATGTTGTACACGCTTCACTGCTTTCTCCTCCTCGGGGTTTCCTTCGTACATGTGTCATGTACTTGCGCTACTATGTTCTGTAGATTCGACTTTCTCTGGAAGTTATGTACTCGTTTGTCTGTACTAGTTGCCATGACATTTAATCATACAAGCTGTACATGCAGAGGAAGAGAACTTTCTCTTGGCTCACCGAGATGAGATGGCTGCCTGATCCGTGTGCAGTGTTTCCTAATGAGTTTGTTTTACTCTTCACTACAGGCATGGAAGTCTACGCCCGTGACCAGTTCCAAACGATGCACTCCATGTCAGGTGCATTCTTCCGATATATGAGACCTCCTATCAAGCAAGAACTGACCTGCTTATGGGTGGACATGGACCAACCGAATCCAAAGAAGCCATGCATGAAGACATTTGGATCTATGCATGAAATCGTCACTCACATCACGGTAGCCATTTAGATTGCATTAATGTGTAACTGCGTAGTCTGCGATCATGTGCAGAATGAATGGCTTATTCGTGCATGTTCGCTCTAAGGATAATCAAACATTACCCACGATTCTATTGTATCTAAGCAGGTGGAACACGTGGGAGGACCCGAGTGTACGAATCATGCATGCTACTGGCAGAATTGTCCCAGGAACGGCCGACCGTTTAAGGCAAAGTACAAATTAGTTAATCATATCCGTGTGCACACCGGTGAAAAACCGTTTCCCTGCCCGTTTCCTGGTTGTGGTAAAGTTTTCGCACGCTCTGAGAACCTCAAAATACACAAACGTACTCATACAGGTAAGGAAATACTTACAATTTTCATTTAAGTTAGTCTCCAGAACTAGCTTTATGATTCTCCTAGTAGTTTCGCATGCAATAAGAAGGGAACTTGCAGGAGTAAAGTTATAACGCAATATATAATGTCATACTGCACATGTATTCCCTGATCTGCATGATTAAGCCACCATAGTAGTCTTTATGTATAAAGGTTTTGTCTAAAGGCCACTACAAACCCTTGTGGTTGTCATTTATTACTGCGCTAGTTTGTCGCCAATATCTGTTAAGCGGGATGCTTCTTTGAAGACGTTACTTCCGCCTGGGTAGCTATGAAAACATCTCTTGACTTGCATTAGGGTCTCACCGGCCCTTTCGCCCAAACTTTGACTTGATCTAGCTCAAGATATGATGACAGAGATTCGGTGCAGCGTTCAGTTTATGCCTACCTTGTGCCCCTGAAAAGGCATGCGCTATGGTATAGCGGAGCGAGTAGGACAGATAGAGAATGAGCTTTCGGGTGGATTTCTATTGTTTACTTGTTTTCCTTCGGGTCCAAAGGACAGAAAGGGATGATGGTTAGATGGGCATCAAGCTGGAATAACTGGCCATTGGGAGAAGGTTGGTCATTCCATTATTCAATTAGTTTCTGCGTCTCTGGATTGCCTCTTAAGCATGAGCATAAATCAAAGGTGGTCTTTTCAAGAGCTGTAACTGATAGGAAACATTTATTTGTGCACTACCGAGAAATTGATCCCATCTTATCTTCTGTAGCATCACGTGTTAGTAAACCCCTGGAAATGTTATTTTAAAAAGCTCTTTTACCTTAAAACGACGTGTCCCACTTATCAGGCAACACATCTCGAGTCATCTCCGTGTCTATCGATAGTTTTGTCCCATCATCATCTAGTTTTCTCTCCTGTCCAACACATCCCTTCGAGATAACAGTAACACCAAACTACCGACCCATCTAGAACCTACATCTTCACAAAAACGTCTTGGACTGCTGTCACTCTCATTGTAGTCAGGCTCACAACAAGTTACCTCCACCTATCGGTCCGCCAAAGGCCAGTAGACTGAAGTCAAACCATATCACGTTCGTCTCCTCGAAAAGATTGGGCTCGCAGTAAGTTTTGCGACCCTGCATCCTTTTTTCAAGGCAAACTTTCGAGCGGTGTTCCCATGTCCGACGCGGTGACAATACTTGTACGTCGCGACGCACGGCTCTTGCTTTTAGTATAATTCATTTTCATTATTTCCTCAACATCCTTTAAGGATACCCGCCCAGCGTCCTTTAATTGCATAGCGTTAGTAATTTTTGTTTTGGGGATTGACATATTTGATTAGTTTTAGGGTGCTTTTGTTCTTTCAGCTGTTACGATCCGATATCCCGCACATTTCTTAAAGAAATTTAGGAGCCTTAAATAGGAAGGATTCCTGCATGCTGTATTTTTATTATGACGCATATACCTGAGTTTTCGTGACAAACTAAATGTGCAAAAATTTGGGCGCAGATGCTTTAAGCTGGTGGATTAAATCTTGCATGACTTGCTGAGATCTGAGCCTAGTATGAGTTTTGATAAATGAATGCTTACTTAGAAAATTGTAGGTTTTGCTACACGAACAGGCAATATGTAGGTATAGTGAGAGTGCCAATTGAGTTCAGTTGATTTTTTTCTATCAAAAACACAGTAACAGTTGCACCACCCCCGTCATTGTAACCGTTTGAAAAGGAATGGGAGAACTATTATTTCGTGTTGAGGACATTCTTGAACTGGATAGGACTTTTTGACACTTACACAAAGCTGGGCACTTACAGAGAAAAACCTCCAGCCTTTTTACACATGCCCAAACATCGCACTCCCGCACAAATCCTATTCACTGTACGCATCCCAGAGCTATTATTCAATTCTTGGTAACCTTGCCCAGAAAAGTTGAGGCACAACAAATAATGCTGCCCAAAGAAAAGGGCTGGCCGCAGAAAACTCTTGCCCCGGAATCATTACAGTAACACAAAAGTGCCTCTGTACCTCTGAGCATTAGTCAAATGTCAAGCTCATGTGAATTCCTAGTGATCGCACATACTTTACAATTACACGCGTTCCACACAACCACCTTCACCTTCCTCACATGCATCTGTATGCACATATCCAGCGCTTTAAGCGTTACAGTGCCTGGCGAGCATCCACTTTGAGGTGAATGGTTCTTGCTTCTACTCCATATATTTCACCGGCTTTGCTGGTGTAGATTACATCTTTTAAGCAGGTCTGCGTTTAGTTTCTTGTCGGAGCTACGCTGATGCTTACGTTTTACAATCTCGCTTAGAAATATTCAGCGATACAGCTTGGCGAAAGAAGATGCAAAATTGAATTGAAAATAGTATTTCTGCACAAGGAATCGGTTGCTTAGAGTTAACGCAGCAATACACACAGATGCAAGTGTAAGCGTAATAACTTACGGATTCGTTTGTATGAGCTTGGACATGTGAGAGGGAGGGAAGGCGATCTGACGCATTAACTCAGTTAGTATTTATTTACTTGGAGTAAAACATGTGACGGGTGGTGCACATTTAAAAGCATCCTTGTCTTTGAATTACGTTTACGCAAAGCAGATAATGTTTCTTGAGGCATGTGCCAGAACTCAAGTCGTAGGTAAATGCGTGAGATGTTGTTGGAGAGGTTATCACGAGTCGGTCAACGCAACTGATGGTTGTGAACAATGCAAACTTACTACATACTACGGCGAACTTAGTTTCGTTTACCCTTGAGAATCTCTCTAATTATCTTCGTGTTATGTGGATGTTCCTTGGTTCTCTCTCTTTGATTCTGGCCAGTGAATGCATAGTGTGGAAATCGATCAATCAAGTAGGTAGTATGCTAACGCTCTTGTAGACGTCCTGCAGGCAGGTAGCGTACTGCAAAGCTTGGTAATCTATCTTTGGTTGGGATCTTGACGATAAGTTAGCGGCTGTTATTGTTGTCAGAGGTCTGGTGCCAATTCTCATTCGTCAATGTGAGAACAGATAAAGAAGGGAAACTTGTCCCTCTCACGACGAACTGTCAATGTATACCAAATCAATAATGGGTGGGGAATCATACAAGTCGTGGTTGAGAACGTTGCTTATTAATCAATTACTGAAGAGAAAATCTCCCATTACAAGTCAGGCCAGAATTCAAGGTTTCGCATAATAGCTTTAATTCATGTACTCCCTGTGTGAATTGATTTTCATGTGCTGTAAAACCATGTGTAATTTACATTATTGGCGAAGACGCCTTCTCATCCATTTTCGAGCCATTCCCGTGGATCAGGAAACGTATAGTTAAAAAGCATTAAATATGTTATATTTAGGATGGCAAGAGCTCAGTTGTTTGAGTTATCAGAAGATTCAGTACCATAATCATCGTTAGGTATAATGCTTGTGAGACGCAACGCTTAAAACTGAAAACTTTACAGTGGTACTAGACCCTGCTCTCACTTCAGACTCCATCCGTAATGCGCCTTTGCATTACATTGAATGAAGTGAAACATGTTACGAATTCTATTCACTCGGACATTTCGATTTAGTAAACCATTTCCACATCATCGCTTCAGTGACAACTCGAGTACCCACATGATGTCAAGCTCACTCGTACGCTGTCTACTTGAAAAGTTATGAATAAGGTTATAGGGTAGCATTTCTCAATCCTTCAAGCCGCCGAGCGTGCAATCTTTTGTATATCAGGTTACGCGAGCATGCCTCCCAGCTTTTGAGTCGGGCTGAATAATCCAAGGCTTAAAATCCTCCGAAAAATTCATTCCATTCTCATTGTACTTGGTCTACTGTAGAATAAAACATGCTACTGGATGTGGAACAATAGGTGTGGGTCATTCTAGGATTAGTTCGCAAATTTTGAAATACAGGCTAGGAAGGAACTGCTTCGGACGAACTCATGGTCGGAGTCATTAGGTGCTGGATAGACAAAATCGGCCGATATAGCCACGGTCAAGACCATCGCTTCGCTTGTTTTATAAAGTTTGATGTCGTTGAAATACTAGTTAACGACGTTATGCCGGTTTCCATGTAGGTGTAAGACTGAATTCTGTCATCGGTTTTCAGTAGCCAAAAGCACGGCTGCTTGCACAGAAGGATTCTACTTGAATGAAATAGTTATTAGACGGGTGATTGCACCCCACTTTTCAGTACTGGGTTAATCGGTCCAAAGGTTTCATCATCCCGTCGTACATAATTCATGAATTCGGTGAGGCTCGTTGTCCGGTGCAAGTACGCACGTCCTTGCTGCACGTTAGTGC
>VRMD01000630.1:0-23541 GCA_009872375.1 Sminthurides bifidus | reverse complement strand
AATGCTGTGAATTCACTTCGCACATGTGATACCTTGAAACATTAGAGAATCAATTCAATTTCATGCTTAAGCTCACTTTCTGGTAATGGCATGCATATTCCCATCCTGAGAAAATCTCTAAGGGCTGGTGGTTTGACCTTTGGTTTCATGTGCAGAGAAATGCTTTCACCTCACCGATAACGTTTTCTCACCTTACCCCTGTTGCGGGACTGAAAGACAGTAAATTCGTCGTAACCCAGAAGCGCTTCCTTTCACCAACCGGCTCCACGTAGGAGAAAGTTGTGCTAGCTCAAGTAAATACTTTGACTTTTCCCGTACAAGCTAGATGGAACTAAGGTGAAATTGTATGCCGAGAGTATTGATTTCTCCAGCAAATCGATGTAGATGCTGCCTAGTCTGCTATTCTGTGGCAAGGTTACGAACAAAAGCGCAAAGTTGTACACCAAAGTACCTAACAGGACGTAATCGTGAGGGATACTGCATCTTTCCACCCCATTGTGGTCATTTACTTGGACAAATACCACCGCTGCATACGATACGCTGCCAAATGCATTACTCATTCGCTTACATTTAGCTCTTGTGCTTTTACATCTGCTGGGTCATCAGGCCAAAACTGGTGCTCAAGGGTCAAAATGGGCTCTGGACACTGTGGTTTGGGGAACCCACGAGCTGCTGTCTATCTTATAGCGATTGTTGACATTGTAAGGTTTTTATTTCACCTGCTCCATGGTAACTTCATGGTAAAATTTTCTTTGTAAAGGACTGCCGAACTTGTTGCATTGCAGATACTGAGTCTGATTCTGCTGCTGCTCAGCATAGTAGCCCTAGGAGACTTAAGAAAAGTGTCTGGCTTATTAGAACGTGACTCAGCCTTTGACGACTCTATTTACGGGGACAGTCGGAACACCATATTGAATGAGGCTGGGAGACATGAGAATGACAGTGAGTACAGTTTGAAATTGAATTAGCATAATATATCTATCTTGATTTAATGCATTAGCATGTTTACTTGTAGATCTACACGGTGGCATCGTACTCTTCCTGGTCAACACTGTTGTCACTCTGATTTTGGCAGTAGGACTATTTTTAGGCGTTCAAAAAGTAAGAATCTGCCATCAAAAAGAGATAACTTGACACCTGACTGAGAATAGGATGTCTTTGCTTCAGAACATTGCTAACGTTAACCATCCTCTTTGTCTTCTCTGTAGGATGTCGACTGTCCCATCAAATCTTGGCTCATGTATGGCTGCACGATGATTTTACTAACGGCAATTTCCTTGCTGGTCATGGCTATTGCAACCGGACAGGCCGTCTATCTCTCATTTGTAATACCTATACTCATTCGTCTGTATGAGATCTGGGTTGTGTTTGATTACCTTCGAGGATCACGTTACTACTTCAATCCTAAAATTCTCAGCCGTACCTGTAGCACAGAGAGACTCCACAATGTTTAATATGACACTGCAAATTTCAGATATTACGAGGCTGCTTACCTGCACAATTTTATTTTCCATGCAGCCAAACAGCACATAACGCTTTGTAGGCAATCATACGATTTCCTTATTAAATTGATCATTTAGATATGTGTAAACTTTAGAGCAAGGGAACAATTTCTTCGCTTTTATGAATTTATAATAATGATAATATGAAGGCACGTTTTAGGCTAAATTTTCCTGTTCCGTTTTTAGCAATAAGCGCTTGTGCTCGCAACCTTGCTTATTGAATAGATTGAATGCGGTGTTTCGGGAGACTTAAACTTAAGAAAGGTGAAACCTCTGTTACCTTAATATCGCCAACTCATGTCCGAAAATTTTCAACTTAATAAACACTATCGTGCTATCAAAACCTTTTCAAGTTTCATAGATATTCTCTTAGAATAAAATTTCAGGGTGTGAAGACTTTAACGGAGGCAGAACAAGATAACAATAGCAGCGCCACTTTCTCAGGTTATCTGAATCTTCAAAATTTATTTGAGGCGATAAAGCAAAACATATTAGTAGGTTCAAAATTTTAGACGATTCCACTTTTCTTAAATAAGTTTATAGCGTAAAAGTTACTTGCCGTGAACAGATTGCGAAACAGTACACAGAAAGAAGAATACGCAATGTCAGTACATTCAGGATTAGCAAACAGTTGTCACCGGTTATGGCTGGCCTTGCAACGTTTCTTGTAAAGCCTTCTGCTGTTCGGCGGATAAGGATAAGAAACAAGCTTGGAACAGGTTAGCGTCACTTTGAATCATTCGAATCAAACTAATCAGTCGGGATTTCACACTAGAATCGTCGGCAAGGCAGCGTCGTACAAATGCTTCCGCGACAATCTGGACTATCCTAGGGAGGTTTGCGCCGTTAGGACCTAGCACAGCAGCAGAATTTGCTTCTAACAGGTCACAAAGAAGTCCGTAAACATGGTCCATTTCATCCTTGTCCTCCCATATTGGCAGCCAAGACAGCCTGTTCAAACCAATCAAGCATATTGATATATATCGATAATATTCGAATGTACATTGATGCACAAATACATAAAAATAAGCTAGATAAGACATGATTATTCTGCTGTACTTACCACATGGGCACCATTTCATCCGCATTTACGCTAGTAGGACTATATTTGATTATTTTTGCCACTGCTGAGATGGCATTTTCGGTCGCAGTGATGTTGTTTTCACTTCTGGCTTCAGGGTCCGAAATAATACGAACCAACCCAGGAAGTGCTTCTTTACACCATTCTGTTGACAGGCACACGTTAAAGTTAATTTTACTTCATTACATAGATCATAGATTTTAATAATAAACATGAATGAATGTCACGATTAACCATCAAAAGATTCTGAAACTTACGTGCAAAGGGTTGTTGTCCAAACTGAGCCATAACTCCACAACCGTAGCTGCAGGCTTGCCGAACTTCCGGGCTAGAATCACTTAGGTAGCCAATCATAGCAGGAACAAAATTTTGCTGATATTTCACGGCTGCGGGGCCAGTAAATTCCATTATATCATCCCATATGCACAGCCCCCAGTGCCGTTCTTGCCAGTAACGATCTTGACCGATCAATTTAATGACTGCAGGAATAATATTCGGTTCTAAAAATTGGAGATAGCTGGCTCCTTGCGTTTTGAGCAAAGAATGGATCACATCTGCTGCCTTCGTCAAAACCATGTTGTCTTCTTCCATTTCATCCCAAAGTTGCTGTTCAATTACTTCATCGAAGTCTTCATCTTTGCTTTGCTCTGCTCTTTCTGCAGAGCGCTCAAAATGCTCCTGGAACACCTTTTCCACTACATTCGTAATCTTCGTGATGGATTCCACGTCAAAAGCTTCTCGCGGTAAGAGCTCTATTGATGACGCGATAGCAAATAGCTGTTCCATCTTGACATCTGATTCAGGCTCTGCCTCTGTCGCTATTAGTAAGTCATTCTTGATAAGATTCCAAAGAAGTATTTGTGATTGCGCTTCTCCTGCCAGGCATCTAATGAGATGGGGGATGATTTCCGCAGCAGCAGAGCGAACCCCATCGTGAAAATAAAATTTCAGTAGCGGGGATGCTAATTTCATAACCTACGAAAAATGATGCAAAACATACTAAATCATTGCATGCGCAAGACAAATTTATGCACAAATGTAGAATGCAAACACAAACAACTCACCTCATCAACATAAGGTCTGAAATGGGCCTTCATTGATCTAGCGTAGCAAACGAGCATTTGACATGCCATAGCTTTATCCTCCAGGCGCGCAGTATGCAAACCAACGCTCTGTGAATCTCCTAGGGAAATCAGTTCCCAATCATCGTGACCTTCAACATCTTTGACCTCGTCTGGATCCAGCATGGCAAGTTCAGGCTTGATAGATGCTGTTCGCAAAACTGGCGTCATTACCATCGGCAGGTATGGTGCGAATCGCTCTCCTATACCAGGGATAAATTATTTTTTTATTTCACAACTAAATGAGCACTTAAAATTTGGTCATCAGCAGCATTAAGCTTACCCAGAATTTGGCAGATTCTTGCCCACGCAGTAATCATGTACGACAATTGTGGGTCGTCGTCGGCAATTTGTATTCCTCCGTTATCGACTTGGGTTCTCAAAAGCAGGTCCATGATGTCTGATGCATCTTGGGTGAACTTATCAGGTCCCACAGCTAACCCAATCAGAGATGCACATTCGATAGTTTTCCCTCGCAACAATCGTAGCTCGTTAGAATTTGCATTTTGCATGATGTACTTCATGCATGGCATAAACCGGTCGTAGAATGGAACAAAATCGCTCTCTAATGTGTTTGCAATGGATGCCACAGTGGTAACGAGCTGTTCCAGTACAAGTTTCTTATTAAGCGTCTGCAACTCTTTCAGCTTGACAGAAAAACAACTTTCCAAAACGGTCAACAACGGTTCAGCGTAATTCTTCAAGATATCACGAGGACATTCCTCACAGAAATTCACCAATGCAGCACCTATGTATGTATAATAGATAATTTTATCGTCTGATCTCAATTTAAGGCAAAGAAGTAGCTAATTCAAACGCTGTATGTGTATTGAGCCCATAACTTTAAAAAAATTTTGAGTCTTACCAGCATGAGCCTGAACCCTAGCACATTCATTGCGTTCCAAAAGCTGCAGCAATCCGGGCAAAACTTTGGCATGAAACTTCTTTTCATAATTGGGAGCGAAGTCAGTGGCCATTTGACCCAATGCATTACATGCAGCGTATTTCACTTGTGGTTGCTGCAAATTAAAAAAAATATTTCAGTTACTGTATTGTCACTTACGTTTAATCTGTTCAACTTTAAACTTGCCTACTCAAGCAATGATCTACTTACAGGATCATTCAGGAAATTCAAGATAGGTATCACAATATTTTGCAGCAAGGCCTCCATTTGCTTAGAACAGCCTTCTCCGACAGCGGAAACAGCCATCAAACCAGCATATCGATACTTCCAATCAGGATTTGATAACATGGCTTGAACCTGAGAAATTACTATGTTTAAAACCGTTTTGCCACCAAGAGCGCAGGCAAATCGATCAAGTCCAGACTCAGCATTTGATGGACTGCTATCCGAGTCTTCTTCCACGGCTTCATCAGAGTCAGGCCATTCATCATCATCGTCTCGATCAGTCATCATAGTTAGCATCTGTATTCAAGAAAATATTAAAGAATAACGTTCTTTACTCCATCGCAAAATAATATCAAAAAAATATATGCTATAGTCTCACCAATTGTACAAGCAAAGGGATGTATTCAGCACCAATCTTCTTGAATGCTCCAGGCATAGACTCGGCAGCCGTTATACAACACTCTAGCGCTAAATGTCTCCAATCATCAGGCAAACTTTCTTCCTTTGCTATGTTCAAAGATAGTTGGAGAAAAATTCCAAGAGAGGGTCTCACAAACTTCGGTGCCAAGCCTACTAGTTCAATAGCCAATTTTAAAAGCGCATCATCTTCCTCGCGACCAACAGACTCTTCCATGATTTTCAGGTATGCAGGAAGCAGATCCGAAAAGTGCTTCAACACACTTTCTTCTTTCTCATTATCGGTTATAAAACAAGCCAGAGCTTTGGACGCGTAGAATCGTACTGAAAATTCAGAGAAGGTCATTGAGGCAGCCAGCATTTGCTTAATGATATCCAAGTAGCTGTTTTGGTGATTTCCGAAGATTCCTGGCACCAGTGAAAATACGATCAACGAGTTTTCTTTCAGGGGAACAGAAGGACTGTTGGCACACTGGAACAAGAAGTTCAGAAACTCTGGCCATTTGTTTTGACCTTCATCATCAATTAGATTCCGCACCAATTCCGCAGCCACTTCGCAAATTTTTCTTCGCATGGACAAGTTCTCGTTCTCACGTCCTACAAGTGCGATAATCTCATCCTTAACCTGTTGCTGTGTTTCAGGTGTGAGCTATGACCAAAAATGGACCCATGTATATATTGTATTCAGAGGCCAGCAATCATGCACTGTGAAAAAAGTATGCAAAATTAAACGCCTGCACCATCTTACCTGTCCCCATGCAAAATCGAAATGTGTGGTAAATAATCGCCTTAGAAGAACCCCACACAACTGACGAAGTTGGATTCCATCTGGTATTTCCTGATTTCTTAGGAGAGCCAGTAAGAAGAATATCTTTTTATCTGCTGGTATGCCATCATAGGTTGCCTGCGTAAAAATAAAGTCAAACTGTCACCATGTCCAATCAGCAGGCTTGCACCTTAAAAATTCCTTTATTTCTTTTCACACGTACCTCTGCTTTGGAACGGATGTCATTGTCTGTGGAAAGAATGTTTTCCACGATACTGTAGAACTGATCTTGTTCGGTTCCCATTTTCAAGACTGAGAATGATTTCTGGAAACCACGAAACAATTGACCAAAAGTTACATAATGGCTTCAAAATAATATTCCAGGTATCTGATTAGCTTGTAGACTGAAGCCTGATAAGGTCAACTGAAGATACAATTGCCACTCCTAATAGCTTCATCATGAAATTAATACTGGTACGCGAGTTAAATAGGTCGAAGGATACTAATGAGAAGGCTAACGAAATTACATTTCCAAGGTCAAGTACAATGCCCTCGATTCAAGTAAGAAGCAGGTGCTTGAGCCAACGAATCCACGCTTTTCAAACGAGTCAAATGTTGAATGGGTCGAAGCAATAGGTTCTAGCTAATCCAGTATCCAAGTACCATAAATGTGAGAAGCAGTAAGTTTTATCTTAAACTTACCTTGATAATGAATTGATAACACAATGCCACTTGTTGAAACCAATATCGGTGTCAGTGACAGTATTTTCCTGGTGTTCAACGATCCCCGAGCTGTTTAGTTAGAATCCTTCTTCGAGAGAACCACAGTTATAATAGTAATATCTAAAAATTCAACCAGAGATTATACTTGCAATTGAGATTGAAAGTTTCCAAGTAGATTGAGAAGTTACGAAGCTAAAATATTCGCAAAGTACAATACAGCAGCCTAACTACTATCAGTAAATGCTCTGAACTTCAATTAACGCTTCCTTTCCATGAATTAGCTGCGTAACTTGCTGTTTATGTTAAAGAAACGTGAATATACTGCCGAAAGATTTTCTTACCGTAACACTAGAACCAAGACTAAACTTTTGCGCGGCACTTCGCACGTGTACAGTGTAACACTACCCACGCCACCAATTAAAAATTTCGTACCCTCTATAATATTTAAAATTATTAATGAGTTAATATTATTATCCAAAAGAAGAGGTGTGCTAAGCTAAACTTGCACTTCACAGCTAAAAAGTTCCAAGTAATTTGCACGCTTCAGCAAGAGATTAGAGATTAGCATGCCGGTGATTCATTGATACAAGTGAAACAGCCATGACACCTTACAATAGTATGCTGCAGCATACAAAACGTGAAACCCACGTGGCTTCAAACTGCATGACGGAGAAATTTCTGCATTATGGATAGCTCAATTATCCAATGACAACTGATATTTTGCATTTAGAGCAATTGCATTTGACCATCAATCTTATTTAATTCTCAAAATTTTGCTTTTTGCGCACTATTTTCCTTGTATATTAACCATATTTTTTGATCATTTCATGCCTTTGTTCGGGTCCATTTGGAACAGCGGCGGTAACATTCGTGCTCCACCCGACAGGACATGTGATGAGTTTACACACTATATACATACGGCCAGGTATGCATTAAAATCATTCAGCCTGTTTTTGCATGGAACTCTCGCGCCCATGCATTGCTTTCGAATGGGCACACACCAACTCTGACTCAATCTCGTAGGCATAACTTATAATAATTAGACTCGACGAGTTGGACAACTTAAACAGGCCAGCTCAACCATTGGCCAAGCAGTGTTGTTCCGTATCGGCAGTGCCCGAGCAAGGGAGTCTGTGGTGCATCTGTGCATCCGATTACCATTATGCATTCTTTTGCTCTTGGATGATTAAATTCGGACGCTGATTGTGTTGTTGTTTACGACATGAACCCCGTTATCCGCATTCCTACTTTTCTTGAAAGTTCAAACACGTTTGAAAACAGCCCCTAGCCGAGCCTAATACCCTGGCCTATAATACTCATCCTGGGAGGATAACACGAAGACATGTCATCGCCACATGGAGTCCATCCACTTTATCCCTGACGTTATCCATTTTCCTGCCTGCAATCTATCCTTAGCAAATCTTTATAAATGGATGATATGTAACGCTAAATTCGCCAACCATTCATGTCAAGTCGTCTGTTGTAGCTTCAAGTTCAGTTCCAATGACCAGTTATCCGTCATATGCGTTTCAACAAGGTAATTTTATAACGCAACTTTTAAGAGGGAAAAGCGATTCCTGCCTGTCGGGCCGGCCTCTTCTATACCTTATGAGTTGAGAATAGCTGAACTGAAACGTCGATTTCGAGAATGCAGTGGTACAATCGAAAAACTGAATCGTGCCTATTACATGACATGTTGACGAAGACAAGTATTAGTTTATCTTCAATTTTGAACTCCCGATTTGTACCAGGGAAAATTTGACGTTGTCGTGTACATACTACCGACCAAGTGAAACCCTTTCAACGTTTGCCCGGTCCTTCACGCAAATTCGTATTTAATGCATCCGTTCCGGGTTCCAGCAACTCAGAAGATGCATGATTGAATCTATCCAAATCCAAAACAGTGCCTACTTGATCACGAATCCAGCAGGCATCCGGCAGAAAAAATCTGCATCATCTGGTAAGCCCCCCCCCAGTCATTTTTACGGTGGCTCATTCAAGGAATTTTGTGCATATAGCGGAATGGTGCTGCGGTACAGTACAGGAATATGATTGCAATGGTTTTGTGAGTAGTGATCGTGGGCGCTGGAGTTGTGAGATTCTCCAGCATGTGAGAGCTAGTTCTCCATGCAAAAACACAGGTTTAAATTAAAGGTTACATAGAATAGAGTAAAAGCATATTATCGGCCCTCGGTTTGGCCTGTAAGCCATGACCTAGGTGAACAATGTCGCATGAATTTAAAGTTCATTTTCAGAAATGCATTAATTGGCATTAAATATCATCGCAAACGTCTTATAGCAATATAGCCGAGTCGATGTGATGTTCTTACAATAACCGATTTTTTGTTGTTGAATCGATTACATGTTTCAACTTTTAACAATTTGGTTGGACCTGCTTGGTACATTAAGCGAACAATTGAACCGGCATCCGTAATTGTGGTGTTAGATAAAGTTTTCATGGTTAGACTCAAATATTTTCTCTTATCCATGGTAGCTGGAGGTGGTTTTGAGAAAAAAGTGCACTTTGCTGACGAAATGTGAAATGTGACGATTTTACTGCCCTTACGATGTTTGGTAGTACTTACTAATGACAAATTATCACAAAATATCAGTAATCAGCAACGGGGTCCTACTGTGATTGTAAGTGTTTTACATAAAAAGTCCATTCAGTTGGCTAGTGCGTCTCGAAACTTAACCTGTACCTGCACGTGCTCGATATTTGGAATATGTACTACATAATGATTTTATCTAATCAGAGATGATGCTGAATTTGTATCTTCAAGTAAGAATTTGTTGGAAAAATCTTAATGCATTAATTTTTACAGAGCTGTGAGAAACAAATCCATTATCTGGTCTACCACTACGTTTCCCAGCAGAAATGTCCAAGAATTTCATGTCGTCCGTCTTGGACGAATTGATGGGCAGAAATCGAAATGCTTTACCGACGGATCAGCCAAGGCAGCCACAGTGGGATGACCCTGAGGTATGAATTAAAGACTGTGTTTTTTGGATAAATCTATTGGTTTTTTCATATGCGATTGCAGTTCGTAAGATGATAACCGGTTCCAATTTTCAGATCTGCACCCACTACTTGGTGTCATTTTGTCCACATGAGTTATTTGTGAACACTAAAGCAGATTTGGGCGCTTGTCCTAAAATGCACGATGATCAACTTCGGAAAAAATATTCTGAAGAAGCACCGTCGTACAAGAAAGCAATGTTTGAAGCGGATTTTATTCGTTTTGCCGAAAAGATGATTTCTGACATTGAAGCTAAGATTAAAAGAGGAAAAATGAGGATTGCGTTGGCCAACGGTCCTGATGGCGTACGGCAATTGATGATATTACTAATATTATTTTGTCAAACTTGAATAGGAACTATGAGATGGGTAATAACCTGTAATTTTGTTTGACAGGGAACTTATGCTGGCCCTGGGTCGAAAAACGCGGAAAAAATTGCAATGCTGACTGAAAAAATCAATAAGATATTAGAAGAAGCTGAAGCTGCGGGTTGTGAAGGTGACGTGGACAAAGCTCAAGGACTCATGAAATTATGCGATGAGCTCAAGGCGGAAAGAGAGCAGCTCAAGTAAGGCGTTTATCTGGAACGGTCATTTATGAGACATGCGTTGTCACCTTGGGGTGGCACGCCAAGAACTGCTCAAATTTTTGGTAGGAGTACAAATTAGATCTAACTTGGTTGCGGTGCTTGTATTCACAGAGCACACGAACTGAATCATCCATGGAACCCTGATAAAGCCATGCAGGTCTGTGAAGTTTGCGGATCTTATTTAATAATAGGCGAAGCACAGCATCGGTTGGACGATCACATCATGGGAAAGCAGCACGTTGGGTTTGCCATGCTCCGTAAAACTTTGGAAGATATCAAGAAAAATAGAGAAAAAAGAGACGAGGAAGACAGGATGAAAATGGAAAAAGAGCGTGACCGTCGTTACCCCGGTAGTAGCTCCTCCGGCGACCGACACAAAAATAGAGAACCGGATAGAAGACGGGATGATGGGAGGAGACGTGACGATAGAACTGACCGAAAGAATAACCATGTACGCAGATCAAGATCTCGTTCGAAAACTAGGGATAAACACAAGCGCCGTGATTCAAAAGAAGACACTGATAGAGATTCACGTCATCGCCGTAGGTGAGTAAACGAAAGTGTGAGTTTCCGTTAGATTGTAATTTCAAAGAAGTCGTTGCTGATTTATTGGAATCAGCAATGATTACATTGATTGATTTTATGCATTGAATCTCTTGTGTGGTCCAATAGAAGACATTCCAGAAGTTCATCAAGGGAGAGGAGGAAAAGCTCGGGGAAATCCCGAAGTAAAGACCGCGATAGCAGCAAGCATAGATCTCGCAGTGGAAGCCAAGAAAAATTAAATCGAAATGATAAAGTGAAGACGCCATGTGACAGCGATCCGCCAAAAGCAGGAGATACTTAATATCTTATAAAGTTAGCCTATCAATAATCGGAACTTACAGGAATTGAGTTTAGGTTAGTCGAAAGCTGTTTTTCCGAGAGTTAGTATGTCGTATTTAGGCGTGGATAACGGTAATTGTTGGACTTGCCGAAGAAAAATATACATTATTGTTACAGTGAGCTATCATTGCTGCTATAGGTTAACCACCCAAATTTCCTACTGACTCTTGTTGTGTCTTCATCTTGTCGCATTCTTCAAATCTACCTTTCCAGCCGTTTATGTTTTGGACGTGACTGTGACAGGTCTAAAATCTAATGTTTAGTTTATTTCCTGAATGCTTGTTAAAATATTTTGTAGTGTGGTGCTGACCGAGTGAAGGCTATGAGTTTCATAATAGCGCGTCAAGGCTAGTTCAACGATTTTCCACTCAATACAGTTGAGGAGGTTAAGTTGAATGCTTGTAGTTTAAGTTAAGTCATCTCTCCTTAAGCTTCTTTCATATTTATTTGTCGTTTTTGCAATAATACTTGGTGCAATGTGCTCTGTAAGTGTAAGCGTGTAATGACATTACCTGGGCTCTTTGTTCTCGTAAAAGACGAAATATATTCTCGGCCGTTCATTCACTCCTAATGACAATGACTGTTATCAAGGTAAGCCCTTATATAAAGAAACGTTTTGATTTTCCCACGGTTCGTGGATAGATGCGCAGATATCATATAAGTATACTGCTTTCTTGATAGGACCTACGTTCATCGCACTTTGCCACATCTCGCTATAGCAGCCCTGCAGTTTACCTATTTACAACTTCAGAGCATCTTTTACAGCGGAGGGGCTTTAATTTATCGAAGGCGTCGAGTCAGCAACTGACGAATACAGGGCGAACGCTTCTTGGCTTTGTTCGTTCGCCAGCACTGGTTATCATAATACATAGTACGCAAGTGTGTCTCGTAAAGCCGACCGACATGATCGGTTCGGTGCTGCAGTGCACTGTAACGAAGGCTGCAACAGCAGCGAACTTAACTTGCTGGGAATAACTATGTACATGATTTAACATGGGAAGTCTAGGGCAAAAGTTTTTAGTCTGTGCTAGCTCTGCAACTTTTTAGACGTACGTCTACTATACAGTTGAACGACACGTTATTGTGTTTCACATTAATATTAATTGAGTTCCCATATTATGTATGTATAGGAATATTTACCTTCCTCAGGACTACCGTGTTTAAAACTCTACAGTTCATTGCTTGAGCATGAACTCTTAAGATTGTAAAGAAAAATCTTATTTGGAATATCATTTTTCATGGTACGTTAGTTAAATCATTTCGTCGTAATTTGGTGATTGAGTTTTGATTGATTGAAGTACCAGTTTCACCTAGTTGTCACTATTTAAGTTGAGGATCGATCTGTGACATCACGGTGCAACTGGAGTACATAAGTTCGTAGGTTAAACCATCGATGCATTGACCACTGGACCAGACGGACACACTTTTAATTGAGATATTGACCTTAGCGGGAAAGTGTATGAGTTTATTTGCGCTGATCTTTAACGATATAATCGAGTGTCATTAGACCGCCGTCGCTAAATGACGAGGGAAGTTTGTGCAACTTAAAATATTCAGTATAAACTTTATGGTCTCTCCTCTAACATAATCTGAAAGAATGGTGCTATTAATATTGCACTGCGATTAGCGAATTGTACTTTTGTTCTCGTGGGTACAATAATCTTGATCAGTTTCGACTGACTGAGTTCGTTCTAATTAGTTGCATTTTAAACTCTTAGTGTCCACTGGTTCAGAGGTCACAGTCGATACTTTTCAAGAAAACAATTGTTTTGGGAAATCAGTGAGAAGCTAATAATGTCTTTGATGTTGGGATTTGACCTGTCAGCTCAATTAATAAGGCAGCTTTCGATGTTTAGTGTATGCCTGCATTATTTTTAAAATACTTTCGGAAAACTGCGGATTTTCTAGAATTGAATTTTGATCTTATTTGTAACGCATCAGTACGGAATTACGAAACCCTCATTTTGAGCGTTCCAGGCATAATTCAGACGGTCATGCTCATATTTGGTTAAGATGAAGTATTTGGCAGACTAAAGTGGAAAAACAAAATCAGTAATACAGCAGTTATGTGGAAGTTATCGATTTGTTTGTAGGTCCGACGGTGTTTGGGATATTTCTTGGATTGCTCGCAGTAGCTCGGTTTACTACATCGGAAGACGTAAGTGAGAAGCGAATGATTCTTTTCAGGTGATTATCTTCGACCATCGCTTCACGTATGGCTTGAACAGTCAATTTGAATTCCTTGTTTTTAATTTTTCATTCTTTTTGTTGTAGCTATAAAATTGGAAGCCGCTCGAGAGAAAAAATTGACGCCATTTTTTAAGTTGTGGATCTGCGTGTTCATTTGGAAACGTTTTTTGTACTTGTGATATTTTGCGGGTGGATATACTGTGAAATAGTTTTTTTTGTTCGAAATGAGTACATTACGTTTATGATACGTTGCAGTTCATACTTTGTTTTAAATAAGTAAGTTCTTTGCTCAACTAGCTGAAGCCCCTGCCACATTCTGCACTTTTCGCGAACAATTTGAATGTATATGCATGGGTTTAATTGCAATTTATAAACTTTGATTGCATTTGTTTTTCAGACCATTGTATCTCAAAAGGTTGTTCTCAACGCATCACAGTCAGGCAATCGCATTTTTCGGGCGCTGAGTATCGTCCTTGTATAGCTCTCAACGGGTTTATTCTTAAGGGAGAAAGCTACATAAATGGTACAGTATGTCTCGTGGAGGATCATCAATGGGGGGACATGTAACTCCGACATTTGGCCATGCTGGTCAAACAGGAGGAGGATACCAAACAAGTTTAGGCGGTCCACCTCTGTCTCCGAACCGCATGTCCCAGATGACCAGTGGAAATCCACTAAACCGGAACCCGTTTGGAATGCGGCATCATGATAGGAGGTCCATCATTGGAATTGGGTAGGCAATACTGTGAATATTACGTGGCATTCCATGTTTTCGTGTTGTTTGTTTCTAGTAACGATGCCTAACTTTTATCGATAAGTTCATGATGGGACCAGAAAGTAACAGGATTAATGTTCGTAGGGGCAGTATGAACGCGATGGGCGGCTTCCAAGGCATGGGTGGGCAGAGGACGCCAACTGGTTATCCTGGTTCCAGCGATCATCATCCTCCAATACTGGATCCATCTGAATTTCCGTCACTAACAAGTAGGAACCTCGTCCAAGGTGATTCGTATCATCAAAGCTTGCCAGCGAAACCTTATGGTACAGTTTGATATCAAATCGATGTAGAGCGAAAGTAGACGTTTCTAACGTTCGAGTCGCATGGTAGTAGCATGAACTACATCTGTTTGATTCACGAGTAGCTGCTGTTAGCGTAACGTGGCAATAGGTAAGTGACTAAATTAAATCGAAGGTTTCATGGGTTTGTTTTTCCTTTTTGTACAGTTGGTATGGTTAAGCAACCGCAAGCTGAATCAAGTGCGTTCACCATGAGCTCAGAAGACTTCCCTGCGTTACCGGGCACAACGCCATCAATCGCAACAAATGATTCTAGTGGTAAAGCAACACCTAGTACCGTAAATAAGCTCGAAGACTCTAATGATCGTACCATAGCTACAGGTGATAAATCCGTCAAGCGAGGAATTATAACATCTCCAGATGGTACGTGAAAAAGCTTGCAATTTTTCTAACTAGACTTAAGCGTATTCCTCCTCTTAAACTCCATAGTTAACAGAATGTAGTCAACGCGACTGTTGAAGACTAGTGCTGTGGTTGTCAGTCTTTCTTAATTTTGAGTAAGCTAGCGATCTCTCTGCGGTATTTTTTTAGAGCAGTTTATGGACAGTACATCAGTTTCTTATTATTGAAAATTGACCTTGTTTTGTATGTGTGTAAAATATAGCCTGATTTTGCATTTTATTTCAGGAAAAGTTACAAATATTCCTTATAATATGGTTGGTGATCAGTTCGGCATGGTGGGGCTCCTAACCTTTATCAGAGTGGCGGAGACGGATCCTAATCTTGTTACGCTAGCTCTGGGATTCGATCTAACAGCATTAGGGCTAAATCTAAACGCAACAGATAGTCTCTATCCTTCATTCGGAGGGCCATGGGGTGAAGGGCCAGTCCGTGCGGAAGATATTGAGTATCCCGTTCCCCAAGAATACAACATCAGCGACCAGTCGAGGCACGGACAAGATTTTGTAACATCGATTCGGTGAGTTTTAGCACCAAAATCGGTGGGCAAGTGCTGAAGATAACGGGAAAGAAAGATGAAATGCTTATTTGTAGTGTTCACAAATTTACGTTGCTGTATATTGCAGGGAAAAATTGTCTCCGCTTAAGATAACAAGATACAAAGACGAGCTGTTATTTTACTTGTTCTACACTTACGCTGGTGATGTTCTGCAAGTATTATCTGCATCAGAATTGTACAACCGTGATTGGAGGTATCACAAAGAAGAGAAGATCTGGATAACAAGAGCGCCAGGAATTAATGCGGTAGAAAAAGGTTCCAATTTTGAGCGAGGCACTTATTACTTCTTCGATCCCATTAGTTGGAGAAAAGTAGCCAAAGAATTCTATTTGGAATACGATAAACTGGAGGATAGACCCAACGTACCACCTACTTATATTCATCATTATCTAGCCCAATGATTCCATGCCTAATGATATAACGAAACAAAGTTAGACTGCGGGATAATACTTTACGTGAATTTACACAGTTGTATCGTTTTGTTCAAATTCTTGTAAGCTTAAACTTTACCTGAAAAGATTTTTGCAGAATTAAACTCATTTTCGATAACAGATGTGAAGGTCCGGGTGAATGAAGCTATTTTTTATCTTGTTAATGTCCTACTTTAAAATATGCTGTCCTCGTCAACCACGCACTCAAAGCTTGCACCTCTTTAAACCACCTGCTCTAGTTTATTATGTTTCTTTTTGAGCCGAGGGTTTTTGCGCGAATACAAACTCTACGGGGGGTTAAAAATGCGATTCTAAATACCATATTACAATCAATACACTAAATTAAAAGTTGCAGAAACTCTCACATTCTGCAGGTAATAGATAATACCATGTGATGTGTCCCTTTACCATTAAAGAAGCAAAATGTTTAGGTCCCACCGAGATTTGAACTCGGATCGCTGGATTCAGAGTCCAGAGTGCTAACCGTTACACCATGGGACCTTCTTGAGTGAGCGTTCATGCTCCATCTTATTAGTTTTTACTTTAGAAATCTTCAGTGCCATCAGCTCGATCTCATGTCTAATTACCACCATTCGCCAGGTAAAAGGTGAATGAGCTGTCTGAGGGATGCGTGTGGCCCATTGTAGTATCGCGAATACGGCCACAATCTGAACAGTTGAGACCTTACATCAGCAAGGTTTATTGGTAGAACCTCTCTTCAACAACTTGCATATCTTTAGAAGCCCGAGACTGTTAGACTAGTAGACGCAAGTACTAATAGACTGCATGTCTATTAGTATGGTCTCGTCTTATCAGTATTAGTCTAGTATTAGTATGGATATGGTCTAGTCTCATGCTTGTACTCTCTGATTAAGTAACGTAGTTGCCAGGGGCGCATTACCCCATCATTTAAGGTGTATTTTACAGCCGCGTGTGTTTTCATGCTTTTTGCAAACTGATCAAAAGGTGTGGTTAAAAGTCATGTTTAACAAGAGACCCATTTCTTTTCCCGGAAAACGCTGCCTATTGCGCAGCTCAGCAGCATAGCAAGGCTACTTTCATTCCACTCGTTCCCTATTGTTCCTTTTCCAAAGTAAAAGCGTGCAGATTTGTCGTTTATTTGAGCAGAAAGGACTTTTACATAAGTGTGTTTTGGCTCAATTAAGGCTGGTGAAGGAGAAGGGCAAGAGCGATGCCGAGGAAAAGGACGAACCGTAATTATTATTCATGGCGATTACAGGATAAATCCCTGGTCGGTTTAGTTTAGAGTTTAGCTGAGATTACAAGACTACAAGTGGGGAAAGAAGTAAAAGAGAACAAAAAACGTGGAGACAATTTCAAAGAGCTGGCCTCGCTTTGGTTCTCAAAGAGTGAAGCGAGGGACAGGCAGTAAATCGGCATATCGGCGGACGGGACAAGAGCCATTAAGCCGTTTACGTGAGAGGGAAAAGACGAGTAAAAAAGACTTTCCAAACTATTATAAATCTTGTGAAAGTTCTCCACTAAAAGTAATCCCTTCACCAAGTGAGAAAACAAATTTTACTAAAATTAGCTTTCAACCCCTTCAGTCCCACACTTGAAGCTTCACCTTTTTTTATCTCGGGTCTCGGAGCCAGTGGTAATACAATGTGCAATAACACCGCCATGGGACCTGTGTGAGACACCCTTTAGTCGCAGTTAAGAATCCGATTTCTCCCATACATACGCAATCAGAATGGGGTTCAACTGGACTTTCTCTTACGCTTCCGTAGCAACCGTATACCCCGGCCGGGAAACATTGTGGTTTCTGTTCCTTCCAAACGGCTCTAATAGTTGAAAATGCAATGCTACCTGCCCTTATGTGGTGACTTACAGCATGCTGGTTTTTAGAATTCGTGACAGGAACTTAAAGAACGAGAACCATAGGCACCACTGTCAGAACAGGCAAAGTTTCCTGGCCCCACCCGACCAGCCGTTAACACGCAACTTTTCTAAATGTCTCCAAAAGATCACTAAAAAGTTTCTTTTCCCGAATTCTTCAGCATCTGAGCATTCACACCGCTTGGACGTGCAGAAGTTGTTGCCGTTTTATGGGCAAGTGGGCACATCATTATAGCTTCCTATATCTTTGCTATCGGTTCAATAAACTTCTGCTGCGTTGTCATGGCTCCAGTGTCCGCGAATACGTCATGATACATCATCGCTAAGAGTCATTGCTAGTAACAACCAATTAATATCCCTTAAATTATTTTGAGGACTTTAAAATAATTGAGTTGAGTTGTAGAGTTTCAACGTTATTCCGTTCAAGATTTTGCTACTTTGTGGCCAAAATTTTACACAACCGTGAGATACTCAGCCAGAGGATTGACACACGAGAAAGTCAACCGGGACTACGAATGCTGTAGCTCTGACAACCATTTTTTGGGCTCCCCTTCCCTGTGGAAATGGTGCCATGATCTGGAAATCTCGACTGTGATGGACTCAACGTTTTTAAAAAGCTGCTGACAATGAGCAAAGGTTGTGTGTCAAATCAAATGGAGATGCTGTTTACGAAAATTAGAAGAACAGACATGCATCTGCAGACGTCTGCAAGTTTGTTTGTAATAAGATTAGTGTGCAAGAGTGAGATGAAAGGAAGCGGGGAAAATACAAAGAAAGGGCAAGGAAAAGCTTGAAGAAACTGACTACCAGGCTAGCTTGCTCGATTGGAATGCCGGATCTGAATCCAGCCGCCAATCTCAAATGACAAGCAAACACCTTGGAGCGAATCACTGTCGATTCTTCCAATGGAAGTAAAGGCTCAGACAATAACTTTGCACCATAAATCCAGCCAGAGATTGTACCAGCTGAGCTGACTCAAGCCTTTTGTTGCTGTGACAATCTACTGCAGTATTTTGCGGAAAACCTTAACCTATTTTTGCAAAAACTTTGATTTTGTCAAGGAGTGAAATTCCGCCATGTTTCTTCAAACAGTACGAAGCGCTAACTGGTAGCAGATGTACTTGACGTACCTTGGGTGAACGAAAAAGTTGTTGCATTAGCGCTGAGACGCCTACACTCACTCGGTTACGTTTTAAGCTACCAGATTAAGATGCCTACAGCTTCCGGAGACTAGATGGGGGTTTGCACACGGTCAGAGTGCAGCAAGACCCATTTGTACCGGTTTCACGTATTACTTTTGAACAAATCTAATCAAATCCCGCTGCACGTCAACATGCACGGTGGTTTATACAATAATGCCTTATTCGCGTACATGAATTCTTTTTCCTTCTCTCGCTCCGGGCAAGGTTAAACAATTTTGTNGGGCAAGGTTAAACAATTTTGTTAGGATAGGGCTTGCGCACTATTTTGTGTACATGAGCGAAAAGTTTTTTAATTAGATGCTCCGAAATGAGCATCGCATCGCGGTAAAGTCTTACGTTACTGTGAAGGGTAGAGGCGGGAGGGGACGTGGGAATTGGCCGTAGGATGTCGTCCTTAAAGCTCTGAACCTATAGTAACTTACCGTGTTAGAGCAATTCGGAATGAAATGAAAGAGGTTTATGTGTTCGAATACTTGGATGAGCAGGGAAAATGAATCACTTCATTGAATCTCTCAAACGCAATTTCAAGTTGTGTACGTAGTAACGCTGTATCGTCCAGTTTTGTCATATCAGACTGGTTATCGGCCCTGATTTCTGCGGCAGCTGTCAAGCAATAAAACAACCAATAACCAGTAACACTTGCATTTCATCATAACGTGCCTGCACACTAGCTAAGTAGGGGGGTTGTCAAGATGCCAAGTCATCCTTCGCATGCTGAAATCCTGAGGCACGGCTGTTCATGTGCTGTCCTCTTGTCTCGCATTTATGAGAAAGAGTCGAAAACGAAATTCTTTCACTCTTTCCTACTACTGGTTTGAATTCAAGTCATGTCCGTTCGTTTTCGTGCAAATGACAAGATTTCATATTCACGTGAAACCAACATGATGATGGTGCATATTGTCAGTGGCGTGAATACCTTTTTCTTTTGCATCATCAGCTCCCAAGCACCAGGGACATAAACATGGCTTGAGTTTGATTCGTTTCGCATCATGCCAACTTTTGGGTGGGGGAATTGTCACATGACTAGCGGGAGTATGACGATGATGTAGGATCCTCACGACAAATCCAAAGGCAGGATGCTACCAATGGTTTGGTGTTGCAATTGCAGTACATGGCGAGTACGCAATAAGATGGTTACACAAAGCTGAAATGATCCGGTTAGAAGTACTGAGGTAGTCAAAAGAAACTGCAGATGCACCGGAATTTACATATGACTCACATCACCCGCCAGCGATTGTGGAAGCCATCAGACGCCATTGAAGTAAAGGCCAAAAGATTGCGTTGGGCAATAATTTCGGCGCATCCTCCAGGAGTGATTATGGCTGCCTTGAAAATTCGGATAAAAAATCAGTACATTTCTTGCAGCGATTTTACCCCTGCAATGCACATCAAGTGACTTGGTACGCGGGATCAAGTCAAGTCATTAACCCAGGAGGATGTACTGAGAGGTTTATCCAATATCGACAGGATTACTTAAGGAGAGAGAAAATCTCAGGAGCGATATACTCTGGCGTTGGAGAGAAGGAAGAAAGTTTTTCCAAGGTGCCATTTGAGGAAACTAAGTGAGGCTAATGCACTACGGGCACACTATACCAGGACGGGATTCTCCGTCTCTCTCTTATTGTTATTTGGGGGTCGTTTAAAATGCGGGAAAACAAAGAAAATCCCAGTCAAGTGTCCACCATTACTCGGAAATAGGAGGCATCCCACTCAAATAAAGATAAAAGGAGAAAGGAAATGGTTGGTATGTCGGCAAGGAATGGACTGGGAGAAAGCATGTTTAATCGCAAATTGGAACTAACTGAGCCATGGACCACTACCCCTAGCCCTCACAAATAGCAATACCACGAAAATCACATCTACACAATTTACGTTCATATCAAAAAGGGATAATGAAAGAGGTTCTTCCTAAGTTGATTCGGCCACCCTTGTTTTGCTTTCCTGTCTTGCGCCCTCCTCTGAAATCTGGTACGCACAATAGGAACGTAAACTTGTTACTTTCACTGACGACTTTCCCCTCCCTCCATTCATGGCACTTTGTTGATGCCGGGAACTAATGTGCCGGTGAAATCTTGTCCTCCTTGTCGACTTTACATTTACTCCTGGCGTATTCATCCTCGCTCGTAGGCGTAGAAACGGAATTGATTGAAGTAGCTTATTACCTCCATTCCTGCTCCCTAAAAAACCTAGGCAGCAAGAAAGAATTCCGCCCTTGAACATTTAGCGGATCCTGTATGGAAGCCGACTGAACGGGAGAGTATGGCTGCTTGTAAATTCCTCTCTGCTATCTTGCCTCATTTTCTCCCTTCTTTCTTAATTCTGACGCTTGTTATACACTCATACGCACCCCACGTCTCCTTTTATTTCCTCATATTCTTTATCTTGCCTCATTTTCTCCCTTCTTTCTTAATTCTGACTCTTGTTATACACTCATACGCACCCCACGTCTCCTTTTATTTCCTCATATTCTTCCCCAATTACTTGTTTTTTCCTCATTTCACTTTCTCTTGTCTTCCACGCACTTTTGTTTAATTCTTTGCAAGTTTTCAGGAAGAATTCGACAACTTCCAGCATCTCAACATACATGGTTTCTTAAATCCTGGTGCAGTCAGCTTTTCACTTCTAGTGTTTTTGCAGATAAATTTTTTCAGAAACCCATTAAAAATATACAGATTCCTGCATTACTTCAACCTTTTCAACCTCTGACTTTATTCACAAAAGCATTCCATGTTTTCCACGACTCATGTCTACGAGCTAGACGGTAAAATGTGCCCATCATTCCCTAGCAGTGAAAGCTGTACCTGAGAATTTCATTCGAAGGTTTAGTTCACATCCGATTACCATGGCAAGTCTGCATGTGCGATTACAGGCTTAAGCTGTGATTTTACACAGGCTTGGAGTTAGAAGCATCCGGAAACACGACTGCAAAAAATGACCATACCGCTGTACATTGCTGATACATGAAGTGGCTCCCGTGGAAATTACACCTGGAAGTTCCTTATGCAAAGTTTTAGCATATCTGTCCCGCGGTGCGTGCTCTTAAAGTGTCCTCCACCCCCGTGTAAGTAGAGGCTCAATTTATCACATGTGTACACACCATTCTTCACAAGTCTCGGAACTATCATTTTTCTGCCTTATCTGTTACGTTCAGCATACGAGGGGGCTTCTTTTCAGCGCAATTTTTCCCGTCTTTGACTTGCAAACTTGAGCAGTACAGCTTAAGTCAAAGTAGGTCCAAGAGTGCTGTCATGATCCCGCGTCGGCATTGCGATAGGTGAAAGAAATATGAACAGAGTATAGGCTAGGCTTATGCTCAGCATGAAGTATGTAACAAAGATTTGTAGTCGTGGTTCTAGCACTCGTGGTTTTTCCAACTTGAATTCGCCTGCGGGAAATATCCAAAAGTGGTTTCAATTTGACTTTTACAAATTTACTTGCAAAGCTGGTTAACCTGGCTTGTCTTATGCATTAAATCTGAATTTATTGCATTAGCCGTGCATAGCTCGTGTCCTGTGTTTAAGTTTCTAGTCCATTCGATTGGTGCCGTGCACTTGCTCCTGTAGATAGTACGCTAGCATTTTAGCTGATAGAAAATTCATGGGTTGAGTGTTCCTTAAAAAAGCATGTGGAAATGAGTAGGACGGGAGCAAGAAGAAAGTGAGAATTCGCTTCATATTTCCTTTGGGGTTGAAGCAAGTTCCGTTCTCTATTAGTGCCTCATGTTGATGCAATTTACGAACTGAGTCTACCTTTCAGCATTAATTCCGCTTTGATTCAACCAGTTTCTTGCAAAGTTTGCAAGTTGTGAAAAAGGAAACTGAATCTTGTTCAGGTGTAACGGTTCATTTTCTTGTCGAGCATCTCCAAGAGTTACATCCTCTTGTTCCAAGATTCTACTTTGTGCCCCTTGAATTAGTCGGAGGTTATCTGAATCTCGATCTCGGCCAGAGCACTGCATGGAGAAGAGATGAGAAAGATTGAGGTGCGGAGAGTAAGAGGTGAGTTAATTTATGCATGGCGAAAGCAAAATGATCTTCAGGGGGAGGGATATGCAACAAAATTTACATTTATCACGATCAATATTCTGAATTATTCCCACACATGAATAACAAGACCGTAAGGGAAAATACAGCACGGGAATCTAATCATGGGTATGCACATTCGCAAGTGGTGAAAGCAAGAGAAAGCTGTGAAAGGTGGATGGTAGTGCGATGAAATTCTACACGCGTATGATTCCTTGCAGCCGGTACTCACGTCGTCTTATGCGTTAAAATGCTTGCGTACATATGGGCCATGGAGAATCATTATGCTTGAAGGGCGCTGAAACAAATAAGCGCGTAAAATGCAGCATACGAGTACGCAGTAGTGTCGTGACGAGGTTGCCATCATGTCCTTTTTGTGAAAATTCCATGGGTCTGGTTCCCATTTCCCATGCACACCTACACCGTGTTAAATTTTACGGTTTAAAGAAAGCAGGCCTCTTTCTCTCACACGCCCCTCAAACCAAATGCATCTTCCATGTATACATTAGAAAAAAATACCGTTGGCACAAGGCATACTAACAGGAACTGCAGTTGAGCGTACGCAGAT
>VRMD01000629.1:0-23546 GCA_009872375.1 Sminthurides bifidus | reverse complement strand
GGATTAAATGCTGGCGGTTTCTCGTGGTCTTTGCAGCTAAAAGTTCAAGGATACGCCGTGACAGGTCGTATTGTGAGCGATAATCGTCCTGTCGAAGGAGTTGAGCTTATTTTGTACGGAAAAGCAGGGGTAAAGCCTCCGAAGAATTGTGATTCACCTAAAGATGCGTCTCCCGTTGGCAGTGACAGCAGCAAAGTTTTGTGTGTCAAAGAGTCAGATGGCAGCGGCAGCTTTCGATTCGATGGCGTCTTACCGGGATCATATATTTTGAAACCGGAATACCGGTAAGTCAGATAAAGAAGTAATTCAAATTTTTCAATCAATCCGTTTTAATGCAATTTTCTTTGACAGGGGTAGTCATACAAAGTATGATGTGCATCCTGAGAAGTTTACCTTTGAGGTTTTGCACGAACCTTTTGACCTTAAAGATCCTTTCCAAGTTGAAGGGTTTACTGTGCAAGGAAGTATCGATGGAGACATCAGCGATGCTACTGTTCTTGTCGATGGCAAGCATAAAGCCGTGCCATTAAAGGATGGTTCTTTCCTGATACCCAGAATGAAGCCTGGCAGATATACCTTTGAAGTTCGCTCCGGTAACTTTTAACGAAAACATTGTGTAGCGTGATTTTTTACTCGCTTAACGAAAACTTTTGCTGATTAATACCATTGAAATTTTAGAAAAGTTTGAATTCGCCTCTCTGGAGACCGAAGTATCACCTTCAAAGCCAGTTTTGCCGAAGTTTTTTCCTTCAAAGTTCAAAGTTTGTGGAGTAGTTAGTGGTAAACCATCTTCTATCTCAAGAAGTAAATTAACATTGGTGTTTGCATCGACCGATCCTAAAGGTACAACCGCACTGCTGAAGAAGGACTTAGATCAACTTGGTGATTTATGCGTATTTCTACCGAAAGGCGAATACAAATCATCAATAGAGACAGATTCGACTAAATTTTTTATTCCGCGTGAGGTCAGAATTTCGGTTCCGCAATTGAATGCAAAGGCAGCCTTTCACTTTAGCCAGTTTTTCGGCAAGATTTCAGGCTACGTGTTATGCACGATCGGTTGCGGGGACGGTATTACAGTTACGTTGTATAGAACAAACGGAGATGTGGTGCACAGTTCCATACTGCAAGCTCAATCAACGGATGCGACTAAGTTCAAGTTCAACTTTGAAGACTTAGAGTCGGGGCAGTACATCATTCAAGTCAGTGAAACTTCTCATTGCTGGGAAAACAATGGAAAATTACAAGTGGAGTTGTTGTCATCTGATGTGGATAGCCTTCAACTTAAACAAAAAGGTTATAAGCTGCGGCTAACGTCAAGTCACGAGACTTTGGTAAAGATAATCCAAAACAATAAGGCTGAACATGAGCTGCAGCTGGAGCGCGAGAATGAAAATGAAGTTTGTTTAGAAAAGCCAGGACAGTACTCTGTAGTCCCTAGTGGTTGTCATTCTTTCGAAAAGCCATCCTACTTTATAGATTCTGGAAAGGACAAATCTCTTAGATTGGTTGCAGTGAAGCATTTAATATCTGGAAAAGTTTTGTCGACTGAAAAAATTGAAGACCTAAGAGTTAAAATCAATGATGAAATAGTTAGTAAAGATCAGTACATTCGAGGAGAACTGTCTCAAGTTACCAAAGGATACGAATATGCTGTAGAATTTGGACAGGCACCAAGTGTACCCCTAACAATCACTATGCTCTCCGTGGGATTTTCTTTTGAGCCGCAGGAAGTTCGATTAACTTCATTTAGACGAATGCCAGCCCAATGCATTTGTGATACAAGCAAAGAAGGCATTAATAATCAAAGGAAAATTTACTCCACCATTAGGTAAGTGTCTAACTTTCTTGATAATCTATGTATGATATAGTTTGTACGAACCGTATGTCTGAAGTTGTATGACGTTTCAAAATAGATGGAGTTTCCGTACGAATTGATTTACTGGGCGTCGACTCTGCTCCAACGTTTGTGACTTCAGATGATAAGGGAGAATATATTGCTGGACCATTCATTCATTCTGCGGGTTTTAAAGTTACTCCCTCGAAATCGGGATATACTTTCAAACCGAAAGCGAATGATGATTTTTCTTTCAGCGTGCATCAACTGGCTACCATCAAAGTAAACGTTATTACTGATCCTCCCGGAGAATCCCTTAGTAACGTGCTGCTCTCCCTAAGTGGGCCAAATGCTTACAGACAAAATCGCTATACTGATGCTCAGGGTAGCATGTCATTTACCGATCTCCAGGCAGGACAGTATTATCTAAAGGCACTTCTAAAAGAATTTCGATTTGAGCCTAGCTCACTCGATGTGCAGCTTCAGGAACAGGAGACCAAAACATTGACTCTCACGTGAGTAAAGGTTACATTCTACAATCAGTCAGTATAGTATCAATTGCAGTTTAACTTGAGAGCGGATAGAAAATTCTTAGCACATGCTTGCCTTCCGTATGTTGCAGTGCCAAAAGGGAATCTTACAGCTTGTATGGCCGAGTTTTATCCCTCGTTGGTGAGGTAGTACCAAACGTTCGAGTAACAGCATCAGGAGTCGGCGAATGTGCGGAACATGGAGAAGATATAACAGATGATCAGGGCAATTTCCGAATTTGGGCCCTTAAGCCTTCGGTATTGCTAAAATTTGATCCTTAACACTTCCTAGTTGAAAAATTGTTTTGTATGACCCGTTACAACCGTGGATCTCGCTGGGTTTCAATATATCGTTGGTTAATTTCTAGTGCACCTACGTTGTGAAGCTCATGTCGGAAGGAAGTGATAAGAAAATGGAACGTACAATTCCCGATTCCATTGAAGTGACGGTATGTTGACAAAATATTTATTTGTTGCTAGGCAATATATTTTAAAGTAACTTCACACAAAGGCTAATATTTTTTCGCCTAACAAAAAATTCAACTGCTACGGTAAAAAACAAGTCGGTCTTTTCATGATTTGTTTCGTGAAAACAGGTGAAAGATGAACACATCAGAAACATAAGTTTCTTGGCAATGACACCAGTCTCCAGAATGGATGTCAGCCTGAAATGCGTGACTGGGAGTGAAAAATACTTGGACAGCTTGAAGCTGTCCATTTACGCCGCTCAAACTCCAGATGTACCGTTGCATCGAATCACTTTCAATAGTTATCCATTCCTGATTCTACCTCAAATCCCTAAGGACGGAAAAGAGTATTTTATAGCCTTTGAGTCGACTCTTAATGAAAATCAATATGATTATGAGGTTCCAGAACCGATCTACTTTTCTGCTAATGATTCAGTTGCTCACTTTGTAGTTCACTTTAAAGTAGAGCCAGCTGCTTTGGAACAAGATGTAGGAAAGAGTTCTTATATCGCTATGACAATTGTCTTCGTTATAATAATTTTATGCATGTATTTCGATAAAATTACAAAAATTTGTAAGTCCTATATTGAAAGTCATTCAGGTTTGACCAATTCCGCTAAAAAACTGAAGGCCAAAACCAAATAGTCAATAGAATGTCTAATTGTTTATTGTTTCTGGTTCTCGTCAAGCTAAGAATTATACCTTGTAAGTTTTTCATTCACCTAAGATAAGCTCAAAGAATACATTTTCGCAATCGTGAAGGCAGCTTTCTCCGGATTTTCCTGAGAGCACAAATTCGTGACCAATCGTGTTAGTGTTCCCCGTAGGCCTGTAACTAATATAGCAAAGAAAGGTTACAAATTCACGTGAATTTCATGCTAATGATGTTCTCCCTTTGACGGTTACAATAAAAGTTGCCAGCAACTTCAGTCACTGCTTTCGGCTGTTTTACCAATTCGTAATTACGAGAAATCTCCGTTGGGGATCTACTGAAGAATAGTTGTATTGGCATATTATTTAGACGCATGACAATTATTGCAACTTGCACTAGAATAATTAGCCATCACAAAACATCTACGCATGATGAGCACTGAATTTTAACGAAAGCAGATCACACTTCACTGCATCGGTGCACTCGTGCAATGCAATGGCAGAAGAAAATAGGCAAAAGTGGAAGATCAGCTGTTTGTATTTTGTGTACATTTCACTATATCATCTCCCCTCGAGCTTGGTAAAAGGTCATACATACGTTCGAGTAGCCCTCATTGTTTTTGCAGCTTTTAGCGAGCATTAAATGAACATGTAGCATAGTGAACGCATTTGTGAACAGTCTTTGTTCTAATTAACAAACTGATTGCAGTAGTTACCCGAGGAAAAATGAGGGGAATCTACCATTTGTCTACAGAGTTTCAAGTTAGATCTGTTTCCATGTTAATTAAAGCTTGAATGAGAAAGGTGAAAGGACGACAATAAGATCAGTCAGGATATCGTTTTAGCCTTTTTTTTTAGGAATTAATCAGTTCAGTTAATTTACTAGTGCGTCGCAAATGTTACTTTTATGGCCGCAACAGGAAGAAATCCCAGGGCATTGCTCGTGATTTTGAATTAGATCTTCGTGGTTCACTTACTTGAAGCATTGATTGCTGTGCGATTGCCTTTTACGAATTTGAATATTTGCAATTATATTTAATACAAGCTGAATTAGCATTAAATTGTGTAAATATATGAAATTACAAGGATTTTCTCAACCATCTGTTGCACCAAGTTGAAGAATCAAATATAAAATTCATTCCGTAAGTTCAGGTTTTCAATTCACCACATAGTTTTTCTACCAATTCTCATATGTAGAATCAGTCTCATTGAATGTCAACGATCAATTTAAATGTACCGATGGCCTGGAGTCTTGAGCAAAATTTAATCAATGTGCCTAAACGTCGATTACAGCGCTGAACACTGTTCTATCACTTGGAAATGGACAAGGGCAAAGATGACGAGTACACTAGGATTCCTGTTTTTGTGTTTCCTTCTCCCGTAATTTTCAACGCGAACGACCGAGAGAATTCCAAGCAGATTTTAACAATTTACAACCCCTATGAGTTTCCAGTGAGATTTAAAGGTATTTAGAATTTAATTCCTCATTCTGTAGTAAAAGCTGGGAAATTGCTATTTGAAAGCACTCATAGAAAGGAATGCATACACCAGTAAATTGTGCAACGTTACTTTATTACTTTCTAGTACTTTCGACGGCACCCTCAAATTACGATGTTATTGACCCGGAGGGATCTATTAAGGCCAAGAACAGTGTGGACTTGATTGTTCGATTGAAGCCCCAACTTTTGCACGAAAGCTCACAATCTCATGTAGAGGACAAGTTTAGGGTGCAAATCTACAATTACAGTACAAAGCAGCAATTAGGAAGACGGGACGTGCCATCAATAGTCAATTTCGGCAACGCTTCAACCAGTGGCTCAACTTACGGAGGTATCGGTAGCGGATTTGAAAATGCGGGATATCCATCTGACACGTTTCAGTCTTGTCCATCCATTGGACAAGGGAAGTTTGACTTAGGACCTGGCCCGAGTAGCTCAATGTTTTACTCTGGAGGACAAGGTGGAGCTTTTGGAACGCAATATAACCATCCTAATTACGTGGCCGTTATTACGGCATTGGTCTGCATTATTGGACTTCTACTCCCCACTCATAACGGAGAACGAGAGGGTGTCACAGCTGGAACTAATACGGACAGACTAGACAGTGCTACAGTGACCTCGTACTTGCTCTCACTCCCATCGTACTTCCAGTTGTCTGTTAACCAGAAGCTGCTAGTTGCATACACTCTGGGTCTGGTAACAATGGTTATATTCCGGCCTCAGTGACGTAAGATTAGATTAAGTTCAACGAGTCAATCCGTTGTTTGTAATGTGATGTCAAAGTACTCAAATCTTTCAACTAGGTCTAGGTCTACATAGTTTAGCAGGCAAATGACCCACATGTATTGGTCGTCTTTCTATGTTGCGCCTCGTTACTTGCATCGCCATTTTTAGGAAAAATATTTCGTATTGTATTTTTCCCCGTCTTACCTTTCTACATGACCGCATTCGCAAACTTTTTTAGAGAACGAAATAACAGCTTACCGAGCAATAGCGTTTTTTGCAACTGGTAGGACGCTGGTAGTATGTGAAAACGTATGTAATACTTTTGCCATCAACAATTTGTGTACTATCGCAGCTCTACGTTAGTATGCCAGTATGGAAAGCACACAAAATGAAATATAAAGGAATAAAGTGGTTTTGAAACAAGATCCTGGTGGGAAAGACCATTTTTGTCAGCTAGGGTGACTGCGTGACTTGTGACCAGCCGAGCCGTGGCATTACCGCTTCATCCTCTTATTAGCGCTGTCACTCAACCGAATTTGACACCCCAGTGGGAATGGGTCGCCGAAGACCTCATCTAGAAGAGATGAATGGTTTCGACTCTGATTTCGCTCGGCTTGTAGCCCCTTCTACCTAACGGGTCTTTAAGAATAATAATCTCGAACACGATTCTTGAAAGCAGCTACAAATTAAATGTGCTGCAGCATCACATCACATCTAGCGTTTATCATGAGCTCTTGCTTGAAGAGAAGAAGCGTGATCTTATGCCCAAGTTCGTAAATGGCAAGGTTGTTTGAACTGGATTTGAGTTTGCGTGGTTGCCGGTCACAAGAGTATCCATCATTAGCACAAGTTGACTTGTAACCTGCTCGTATTGCACAATGCCATAACTAAACTTGGGCCTGATATTTGGACGTGACAGAATTATTTGCACCCGAACGAAGTTCGATGGTCATGCGAATTATGTACCTGTCCGTGAAGATAGAGGACCGAGACGTGACAGAAAAAAAAGAAACCAGATCTCAAAATTGCAGAGGACAAGACTGCGACTGTCCAGAACGTGGCATTACATAAATCTTTCCTTTAAAGCCGATGCTCCGCTGCATTATTGGTACGTAATAATTGGTTATCGCGCTTATGGCTATAAATGACGTCAAAAGGATGCGAATTCATGATACATGAGATGCATGTAGGAATTGTTGGATGGAAGAGCTCGGGTCTCACCTTGCCTCATTACTGTGTTCGCATATTGCATGTTTACGTAATGCTACATGCGAGCAGCAATGCAATGTGCAAAGGAACATCATTCAGTACTTGACCGTGTCCTTAATAACCATGGCTATGGGTGTGTATTGTTGTTCTGCGCTCCTGTTATCTCATGTGCGTTACGGAACATGTTGGCAATTTCAAAGGACGAGAGGGATGAGATTGAGATGCGAGGGACGAGAATGATCTCACATGTGTAGGATGTTTGCGTGGGAAGACGACGATGCGAATCCATCTAAATCGCCTTGTAAATACAAGAGCAGTGGGCAACACGTAAGGTAAGTTATTTATATTCTAATTTATTAATAATTAGCTAGTCTTTGTTTGATTCTCTGCCGAAATATCGTCTAAATCATAACAACAAGTTCTGCCGGAGAGACACCAAATCTAGAGTTTGTTCTCTCCGTTAAAAATCATTTCCTACTACAGCCTTCCTTCTCCTTGAACATTTTAACCACGCACGGGCTCATTACTGTCCTCAGTCAGAACTTGTTAGCCCAAGGAGAATCAAACCGTTAAATCGAGCCGGTGACTCTTGTCATTGTTATTCGCCCTGTGTGAAACATTCCATCCATAGTCATTATGGCAACCAAGGGGAAATCTGCTTCGTCCGCCTGTGCCAGTTCTAATAAAGGCTTGAAAAATTTTCTTGGTTTGTCAGTGAGAGAAATGTCAGCTAGGTTTGATACGACCGAAGATGCACAAGCATCACCTTCATCCGATTCTGCAAGTCCTGGCAGCCCTACAAGGAAAATATCTAAGAAGATCATGCAAGATAGATTAGGAGATTTATCCGATTCCGAGGAGGAAACGAGCAATACCCAAGACGCACAAGCTTGCAACCCGGCGCCGGAAACCATGGCAGGCCGAGACTCAACTAAATCGGTTGCAACAGCTTCTGAGTCGCTCTCCGAAAAATCAGAGAGTAGCAACAAGCAGTCTGTTTCAAAAAAAAGTGATGTGAGAACCAGGACCAGGATTCCGTCACCAGAGACCATGAAGATCTATGCCCCGTGAGCAGACTCCAGACAGCCCAAAATGTTCTCCGAAATCAAGTCCTAAGACACCACCAAAACCTGCTCCGAAACCAGAAAAGGCACCATCTGCAGAATTGACGGACGCTGAGATGCTTGCTGTGGTTGACAAGATGTACGCTTTTCATGACGACGAGCCAGACTCGCTGGATTCATCTCATGCAAACAGCAGATTCGGGGCCGATGCTACAGAAAAGGAAAAAGGAATCCTGGACATGGATCTCAAAGATTTTCGTGACAAACCAGAGTCAGATTTAGAAGCTGATTTACTGGGTCAGATTATTCCTGATACTCCAGGAGGAGAAGATGTTCCAAAGACTTCAGAACCCAATCGTCCTGTGCAAGGAAATAAACGAGCTGGAAGTTCAGCAAGGGATGAGGAAAAAGTGCCAAAACGAAAGTTAAAAGCTAGCGGTGAGGACATGGGCAGTATTCCTGACTTGAGTCTTGGTCTCAGAGACTTAAGCAAGCTGCCAGTGAAAGAGCCTGAGATCGTTCCAACGAGGACATGGGTTACTGGTACGAAAAAAAGCTCTGATGAGCAAGGTTCAGAGACAAAAGACTCCATCACTAAATCAAAGCTACGTAGCAAGTTGCCTTCACCCACAAGGTCCTCAGACGACTCAAGTCGGCTTACAAGGGACAAAAGCCCACGAAGAAGTCCATCAAAGGCATTGCAGCTACCCGACTTGGAACAGATCTGGAAAGAAATTCAACAGACCAAGATTTACATGGAGGAGGATATACAAAAGAGTTCCGAGTGCATGAAAATACTGAGTGCTACGTGTGGGTTGCGCCAAGCAGATCGAATGTCACACTCTCGGGAATATGGTAACTTGAATACACATCTGAAAGTAAGATGCATCAATGCAAAACTTTTCGTTAATGAATGGATGAAATATGTCGCATTTCTACAGACTTGGATTTGCTTGGGATGTCTGATTCGGCTCTAGGAACTTCACAGCTGGAAGAAACTTTGGCAAAGCTGGGAGATGCAGATGATATCACTTGGGAAGATCTCATTGGGACTGATGAGACTCTGACTGTCATTTCAGACATTCAGGTGGCTTCGAAAACTACCAAGTCTGGCAAAAAGGACAACAGTGAGATGGAAATAAAAAACTTACAGAACTCTGTTCACAAGTTAAAGGAAGACATTTTGTCCCGTCAAAAAGCTGAAGCTAAGAAAGATGCGTTTTTAATCAAAATGCTGAAGGCATGGGCCGATGTTAAAAAACAATGGAAGGTTCACGAAACAAGGTCCAAGCTCTTGATTGAATCTGTGAATGCTGATAAGTCAAAACTTGGAATTGAAAGCACAGAAGCGCCTAGTGAAGACGTGGTCCGAAAATCTATTATAAGTCAAGCAGAGACTTCTGCAGTCAGAGGTCAGAGCAAGAACAGCGGCTCTGTAACCAGTTCTAAAGTACGTTCAAACTACGTTTTCATTTTCTTTCGTTTCTTTTTGTTTCATCTCGTTTTTTCAGCATAAAGCTTTTCAAAATGCAAATACCATGTGCACATAAGCTGACGTTTGGCTGAGATCGCTCCTCTCTTGCGTTTTTACAGGGCGTCAAGTCTGAAGAGTCCTTCTTAGAAGAACTGCGCTCGAAGTTGTCCACTGCCGAGGAAAAAGCTGTCTATTATCAGAGAGAACTAGAACAATCAGTCCAGCAAAACAAAGGCTTACAAGATTGGTTGAACTCAATATCCAAACAGAAGGACAGTTTGGAAAGCAAAATTAGCGAGTTGCAAAGAAAATTAACGTCTTTGGAGGAAGAGAAGGTATTTAAGAGCAAACTGTCTAATTTGTGATAAATAGGGCTTCTTTAACAGCATTAACTGGTGAGCGCCTACATACGCAGTTAAATGGGCTTTTACAATATTATACGTTGCACTAGGTCAACCAAGATAAAAACTTTAAAACCGAACTGGAGCAGCAACAAAAGGCAAGCCTTTCGGAGGTAGAAACAACGCTCACCTCCAAGCTTCAAGACACGTTGCGAAGCCACAAAACGAGCCTCGTCAAAACGCAAACAACTCTGATTGAGAAGCATCAAAAACAGCTGCACCGAACAGAAATCCAAACCAATGACGTATACAAGGAGCATAAGGAACGGTATGATAAGGCTCGATATTAAGCTCCTCCAATAGTCCAAAATCAGAGAAACGTTCGGAAAATACAGTACTAATGTGTAATATTACCTGGTTTTTATAGGGCAATCATGGATATTATCAAAGCAATGCAGAGGCAGCAGAAAGACTTTGAATCCTGGAAAGCAGATCTTGTAAACGAGGATAAGTGGACCTTTTTAGTGAGTAAACTTTTGATTGCCATGATCCTGCATTTGTATTGTCTAGTTAGGAAGTATTTTCACAACGTATTAGTGGTTATTGGCGTTATTACCCTACTGTAGTATTATGATTGATGCTCAGCATTCCTTAAACCTGAATCTGCAGATTGAGCAGCAGCTCCAGAGTTTTCAATCAAAAGAGCCAAGCAACTCAGAAGCAAAAATCATGTCAAGGTCGGACGCTGTCACAAGCAAATCCTTTTCGAGAAAAGCTGAAGTTCGGCAAGAGACTTCTACTGCCCGCGCACAAACGGCATCCAAGAGCCAAATCAGAAGCACATATACGTCGATGGAAAAGGTGGGAGCGAAAACTATTAATGAGGGATCTTACGCTTCGGCGGTTAAATCCGGTGATGGTAATCCCCCTAAGACAGCACCAAAATCCGAGAAAAACAAACGCAGCAACGGAACCAATGTATCGTAAGACGGAAAAAGTAAATGAAGCGACATTGTCACGGCCAATTGTAGCTTCCTCGCAAATTAAATTGGAATCAGAACCTGTAGCTGCCAAAAAACTTGCCCACGGCAACAAGGGAACGAGAAGGCCGACCCCAGGCTACGCAGCTTCAACCCGGAGTAGGGATTTAGCTATCGGGAAATTAAACTCTGAACTATCGGAATCGAAGTCACTGCTTATTTCAGATATCAAAACTGGAAAATAGCAGCACCCATGCACAGTCCGAGAAAGCTACGAGACGAACTAGTACGCAAGAAGAGCGGAATAGCAACGCGTCTGGAAGAGAAACTACGCAATCTTCGATTCGTAGCAACACTTACAAAGATACTCGGACGCAAAGTAAAGCAACGTCTCAGAGGGCTCGCTGCTCCAAGCAAGAAATAAAAACGTCGGAAACCAGGGCGACCGCCTTGACCAATAGCAAGCAATAATGCGCTGCCACAGAATAATATATCATTGTCTTCTCCCTTTGTGCGGCGTGCGTCGATTTGAAACCATCATCTGATTGTCATAGAAATGCTTTTATAGCTATTATAATAATTCAAAAAGATGTTGGAGCGGAGTTTCGTCAAAAGCTTTTTTTTAAATATTATGGGCAGATCTCGAATCAATGGTACCACCTCATATGAGCTGCTGAACAGCTGAGTTGAGTGATGTAGTGACGGCTTAACAAACATTCTAACACACTGTGATTAATACCCACAAAGTTTCTTACTAATGTGCCAAAGATCTTGTACCTTTATTAACAATGTTGTAGCTGCGTCCCAAATAGAAAATTTTGAAAAACTATAAGTTAAAATATCTTTATCATACCGTGACTGACAGACCACCACTTTTCCTCTCTAACAGTGCCATGTAAGTAAGATTTCAAGGAAATAAATGCAAAACGAAATGAAGGATTGTATTGTAAGTGCACTTGTCCAAGTATACATTCATTCGTGAATCATGAGTACACATACACAACTCCTTCATATAGATTTGGCCCAAATCATGGCAAGCGTGTGACCGCAAACAGTAAAGTTCTAGTGCTAAAAAAAGCATGCAGTATATATATTCGCTTGCTCAAAACGTTTTCAAACGGCATCCATTACGAGTAAGTCTGGTGTCAAATGTATACTTTCACCACAAGAAGTAACTTCGGGGAAAGCACGCTTCAGTATGCATTATCTTTCATGCAATAAGAGCAAAGGAACGGTTAGGTACATGGCTGGCGTCAAAAGATGTGCAATTGCCATTCAACAGACTACGTGAACATCGCTTGTTTTCTTTCAAAAATGGCTTATACGTTTCTACCATAGTTAATAATTAGATTAGATTAGACTATACTGACCCATGCTTGATGTGAATGTATAAAATAATCCAAAGATGCGAGTTGTTGTCTATGCTCCGAAGCGTCGGCAAGAATTGTTGGACATTCTTCTTAATAAAAAATTTTTTTGAGCTTTCAATGTATTTCAAATTACAGACTAATTTCGTTGTGACCAGTTGAAATTATAGTAACTATTAAAATGACAAAGGCCTTAGCTAAACTGTAAGCAATATTTTATACGAATCGCACAAAAAAAGTTAGCTTAAGGTGTACAAATACAAGCATTGTTACTAGGTCGCACCAATAACTTGTTCCCCTCATTCGTCAAATTCGTCATAGCGGCTATCCTGGGATCTCATGACTTCAAAAGTTCCGGATGATCACCCATCAAGTACTTTTAAGCTCAAATTATTGCTAAAAACTTAGCTGCTTGAATTTTGCAATTACTTACTAATGGCAATTTTATGTACTAGCTTAATTTTCTTCCCCACTTGGCGTCATTAAATATTTGCGGGTTCTGGAAACTTGTTTCCCTGAGACGTCCGGAACTTACTTTTACTGAAGCACAGACTTTTTCGCAAGAATATTTTCTACCCGAAAGAGGATGAAGCCCGCTTTCCATGAGTTAGTGCCATGTATCCGGGAGTTGAATGAAGCCACAGATGTCTTGCGTGTGAGGGAAGAAACTCTTGAGCAGCTTTGCCTAGCCCAAAACTTGATACAAACCGAAGCGTCCAATTTCTTCAAGTTATCATTCCAGGTCAAAACTGGCGAAGTTGTTGACTATGTCGTCTTCACTGTTGAAAATTTATCAAAGGCGTCAAAATTTCGCTCTTCCTTTTGGTCTCTAACAGTTAGGAAGCCACCAGGCAGCTGTGTAAATTTCAAATTTTGTGAAGATTTTCGACCTGGCAGCTCGGAATCATTCCTTGTACCGATACCAGAACTGGAATCTCACCAGGAGTCCGAAGATCTTTTCTGTATAACTTTAGAAGGCCTTCTGACCTTTTCCTTGAATTGGAATGGAGTATCATATGCAAAGAACATTTCTATCGGCTCGATTACTTTGGATCTGCTCCATTTCCTGAAGCAAGGGAAATCATGGATTAGTTCTTGTCCGTCGACATCAAAAACGGTCGGGATAGCAATGGCATCGAGGCCGTTCAACTTGCCAAGACCGACATCCGCTATTCTACCTGTAAACATTAAGTGCGCCAACCGGCTATTACAAGATATTATAAAAGGTACAGGTGTGAATTACCTCGCTGAGAAGATCGAGCTTAGTGATCAGTACTGTGAATTCCCGTTTTATAAAGGTGACGTAAAAGTGACTCTCATCTGGAATCAGAATGAGCAGCTAATAATGAGGTGCTGTGATTCTGTCATACTTTATCAGATTAAACAAGGATTATTAAGAAGACTTGCTTTACTTGCAAGTAAAGGTGAAGTCAGCATAAGTTTCAATACAAGCACTGGGTGTGAGGAAACGCTGCATAAATTGAAGTTGCAACTTGCGTCACTCAGCTCAGCGTCTGAATTGGATGTGTTAGATCTCATTCAGATTTACCAGGATCTTCGTATCTTCGGTGAATCAGCGTTCAAATTTGTATCATAAAAAGACTGAAAACTGTGTCCAAAATTAATACGCTTCTGATGCTATAATATTTTGCCACCTCGAGAAATTGGCAATGTAACGAAAAGAACTTCTTTGTAATAAGCGTTCGGCTAAGTCTGGAAACTTATTTCCCAAAGGCAAACAATTCTGTCTTGACTTTATTATACGTCTTTCAATAAATAACATGATAGCGTTGAGTTAACCGTGCATTTAACCATAGGCATTTGTCTATCTTACCTTAATTAACATCATTTAAGATGATCAGATATTTTAACAACTTTATCCTTTCTGTAATATGACCATAGTAAAGCCTACCATAGCCACCACAACGGCAATCACAACTACAGGAAAGTAAGAAACACTTTTGCTATTTGGCGCTTGCTCTACTTTTCCTGTATCCTCAATTCCAGCATCGGACTCTAACGCCGTATCTGACGCATGGCTTTCAGAGCCTCTTTTCACTTGTTTTGAGCGTTTTTTGTTCTTGCTAGTTGAATGAGACTTTCCGGAGTTCACCATGCATGTCGATAATGAACATTCCAAAAATTTAGCTCCTTCAAGCAAGAAACATTCCAGTTCTTGCTTAAAACCCTTGCATTTACACGTCACTTTCACTTTCCTCCGACACTTTTCCGTTTCGGAACATTCTCCTGAATGACATAGAGATAGACATCGATGGCCACAAGTAAGCTGTAAGTACAATCAACAAGAATTTAATACCAACAATTCAATCTCTGGTATCACTGTTGCAGGATTTAACTAAATCCTAGCAGAAGGTAAATTACTGACCTTTTTCGGACACTGATTTTTACACGACATGTCCACTTCTGGCAAACTGTGCTGCTTGTAGCAAGGAACGAGCAAAGTTTCACTACCACAATGGCAAGTTATTTTAGCTATCAGGGTGCAATCTTGGCAGCGTCCTTCGTGACATCCCATGGAACAACTATGCGTACATCCTTCGGGTCGCGGCTTGGAACAAGAGTCATTACAGATTCCGCACGAATCAGTTACCTTCCAATGACAGCGCTTGGAACAAAAATGGGCCCCGCAGGATAAAGATCTTCCACAAATCTCTTCACAAGCTTCCGTTTGTTTGTAACAGGGTACAAGAACGTTAGGATGTATGGAACACGTAGATGAAACTTTTTTAACACATTTGAAGCACGGTTTTGGGTTTCCCTTAAAAGAATGACACACGTTAGGGCAAGTATGCCCGCAAGAAAGTGATTTACCGCAGATAACTGTACATCTAGGGCAATCTCCGTAGTGACATTTATGCTTCTGAATTTTGGGGTGGTCACATTTGGAGAGTTTTGCACATTCATTATCACATTCAGGAGGCTGGCACTTCTTTTCCGAGCCACATGGGACATAACGCACGGATTGTCCGCAAAAACATTTCACCGCAGCAGCGACAGGGCATGGATAGCATGGGCCACGATGACAGATCATTTCACACTTATGGTTTTTACAATTTAGTGTCTTAGCGCATGTATTTCTGCAAGGAGGACAATCACCCGGACAGCACTGAAAATTATGGAAGAAGTTAATGCCTCAGCCACAGCTAATTGCTATAACGTTATTGATGGTTTAGATAGTCTACACAATACAAATATGTACCATGCAACCCACCTTTTTGTTACATGGATGGATGCCGCAGTCACGGATTTTCTTGCATTTCATCGTACACGTATAGTCTTTAGAACATGAAACTTCTTCCGCCCTTGCCCCACATCGGCATTTTTTGGTGACTAGCTCGAGACAAGAGCCGCAACTGCCAGTGTGGCACTTTTGTTCGCATTTGTGTTGTGCACAATCCAAGTCACGGCCGCAGGTACTACTGCAAGGCTTTCCAGAAACGCGTTCCTTCTGACCAATGCAGGCCATTTTTGATTTTCCGCATGGGCAACTCTGATAGCAGGATTCGCAGTTAAAGGAATGGCACACCTTGTCACACTTGTGCACTCCACAATCCAAAAGCTTTGCACAAGTAGCCCCACAGGACAGCTCGCTATCGTCCCCCAATTCCGAGCATATTATAGTTATGGTTTGAGGAGATGAACATTTACATTTCTTTAAGACTGGAACACTACAAGGGGCACAGTCTCCAGAATGACACGGATTTTGACAATGATGCTCTCCGCATGTAAGCAACTTGTCACATTTTGATCCACAAGACCACTCTTTTGCAAAGCATCGTAATGGTTTAGTAGGTGATTTCCCGCAATGACAAGATACAACCACTTGTTTAGGACACGGTGGACATGCGCCTGTAAAAAACGGAGCTAAATCATAAATCTGTGGCAAATCCCCATATTAAGTCGTTCCTCTGTTTAATAAGCGTACCTGCATGACAAAGTAAGACACAAGAATGGCCACATTCCGGCTGCAATGCTTTCCCACATATTTCCCCACATGTGTGTGGTGCTGACCATCCACTGGATTTCGGATTTTCAACTTTTCCACAGAAGCACTTGTATTTACCCGGAAATTGGGACTCGCTGTTTTCGCCTCTGCATTTTGGACTGCAAAAGAAATCAGTAATACAATAAGAGCCTCGATTATCGCATGGTGATGTCTTACCCTGTTATTACTTACCAGCACCAAACAATCGGAATATTGAACCCTTTCTGGGCAGCAGCTTCTTTTAAGTTAGAAATGCTATCCCTTGCCCATCGCTGAATGCATACCAGATGCAGTATGCAGTAGCATTTATCACATGACCATATCTGCGAAATCATCGTATGTTTGACAGATCAATTTTTCTTGGGTGTTCCGACAGTTTACAATATCATAGAATCGCTCATTTCAAATAATTTCCGTACCGCTTCATCCTGCTCCACATTTTCGATGCAAATGAGGCAGATACCCGGTCTAATATTCTCCTTCAAGTACTCAATAGTCTTTTCAAGCAAATCCGTGCTATTCAGCTGAGTGTATCCCAGCGTCAAGGATTCTGCAAGGATAGCATTAACATCATAATTCGTTAAGTGTATCAGCATCAAGCAATCACATCATGTGCCTTAACCCAGGCAGGCAATGCAAACAAGGCAGTTGAAGGATTGGTAGTTAATCTCAAATGGGCTCATAGACTCATTTATTTTTTCTTACCCAAAATAGCATTTTCCAGATTTGCTTCACCCTTGCCATTGATGGTGTGCTGCTTGTGAGCTGGCGATGTCATCGCCATTGTTTTGCCTTTAGTCAAGACCTAATTCCTCCACGGAGCTGTTCCACATCCACCTTACTTCTGCTGAAACAAATTCACACACTTTAAATAACTTTCCCACATTCGTCAGCACGCAGGTAATATGGGAATAATTCCGCATCATATTAGCAACATCACGTAGAAAACAACAGCAAGACAACTATTACCTTGAACCTCTTACTCTAGCCTTCTCAAAGCAGGTCTGTAAACTACGCACTCATCACTCCGTTCAAAGTCAGGATAATGATGATTCCTCCACGCATTAGTTCCAGTTCACACACAAGTCAGAACCTTCAGTTAAATCAAGCGTCTGTATGCAAAACTTTGATACTACAATAAGCTTTTTCCAATGAATCTCCAATTTTCAAAATCTTGCTCTCGTTTTCAAGCTCATTTTTTTATCAGTTCAATTGTCATGCAACGGCACTTACCTCTCGCACTCGCTGCTGAGTTGTTCATTCCACGATCACTGCTGTAATTCTGACCAGATTTTCTTTTTCGGCAAATCCTTTTCGCCAGCAGAGTTTATCCGGTGTGAGGTACAGCTGACGAGCACATCATCATAGCATTGACAACTGCTGCCAACTAAGCTTCCGAGGAAGCCCTACACGTACACATTGTACGGAAGAGCGCTCAGTTGGCGTGTGAACTTCATTGATGCAACACAGGTGATGTTGAACAGCACCGTACATATCTTCCAACAGCCCCACAACACTACTTGCATGCTTGAATGAATTTAAGATCAACGATAACATTACATCGCATTGGAGATTCGTGCTTGTCTAATCGAAACTCACAGGTGGGCACTTCGGTGATCTGGGTATCAGCAGATTAAGTAAATATTTTGATCAAGTGATCAAGTTTTGATCCACTGTGTTATTTCTTATTTCATTAAAGCTTTCATTTGCTGTCTAAATGGTTTTGCGTGGACTTGGCCAGCATGGTGCGGTGTTAATTCTAGTCATAATTGTGCGTGCTACAAGTCTGCAGTGGAGTATTTCAAGCCCCTTTATGGTAAGCTCTCTAGTTCCCGAGCAATGCATTAAAAGACTCTGCCATTCTGCATTTTACTTTAGGAGTACGGGACCAGCACCACAGACTCACATCGACTATAGCAATGAGCAATTCCTTGCCTGGTGTGCACGATGTTCTCTCACATTGCACTGCCAAGGAAGGAAAGGCGCTCAAGAAGAATCCCGAAATTCTTGTGTACGAGGCTGGTTGTTTGAGTAGATGTTATACCAGCATGCATTCTTAGGGCAAAAATAAGGGCATTTTGGAAAAAGATGCACTATAAATTTCGGGTGGATCACCAAACCGAATACTACACTGGTAAAAGGGGCAGCTCCTGTACTAGCATTAAACTGTAGACTTTTTACAAGTCGATTGACAATGAAAGCAGTTTGACCCCGGAGGAAACTATTTCAAGTCCCCTAAAACATTTTGCAAATCTTTCATTCACTTTTTAACGCTCTCTCTCACACTCTCTAAATGTCAGCTATAAAGCCATGCAAAAAGTTTCAGCATTGTTAAATGTTAGGTACGAGTTCGGATTTTGGATTACACTGTGACACCAACGACGGAACTTGATTGACGCTGTAGTACGTAACTAATGACTATCGAAAGTAAGTGGTTGTTTACCATCATAATTTTTGCTCCTGGCTCTTCGACGTTTAAAACTTCCAAGTGTTCCTGTAGGGTGAAAGGGATTGTAATTCTGCCGTTTGGTTTTTATATCTGCATTTGTCGTATGCTAAAAAAACTATTTGAAATAGTTAAAAGTGCGTCAAATGCTTTTAGGCGTAATGAATGCTTGAGGAGGGGAAAGTATTTGATACAGATCGTTGCTAATTAGCTAGATGCAAAGCAGAAGTTTTGGCGGCGAGACTGATCACAGACGGTCAAAGAAATTGAACAAAGATATTGGGACTTTAAACAGTCAGCTATTTCAGTAAAGTACTGCGGTTTGTTGAGTTGTTATCTTGCTCGCAGCAACTGCTGAATTTGTTGTCGAACTGATTGTCAAATGGCGATCCTGTGTGCAACCGTCGTTCCCTGTTCTTTATAATTTGTTTTGTTTTCATTGCAGCTCGCTGAAGAAATGGGACAGTGTGTTGGAACAGATACGCTTACGTTTAAGCAAGCCGAGCCATAAAAGTTGTAAACACTCAGCGAGGAGGTTCGTCTCATTATCAGCGACACTCACGCCAGTTGAACCTTTTTTGTGAGATAAATGGAGCTCAGCCCATGGTTCTTGACAATGACATTCTAGACTCAAATCGATAGCGTACCCTTCAGGACTTTTTTGGATACAGTGCGCCAAACTTCATTTCCTCATGCTCGAAGTCGGAGTGTGTGCCCTAACTAGTTCTTGTGGCACGTGATAAAGCGATATACTTTCGTTACGGTTACGGTTATCTCTATAACCCGGCTCGTTCCTGTTTTTCTGACTTAAATCGCCGGAGAGCATGCTTTGACGGGTAAGTTAGGGTCTTTAATATACGTGTAGATGAAGTTAACGGCTTAATCAAAACTAAAATCATGGACTCCGTTTTGTTCTTATGAATGCAGAAGATTAATGTTGAATGGCCGATGTTCATGGAACTGATTTGAATGGGAGTGACCACAAAGACAGGATATCTATCGGCGACGCAGATGATTTGGTCGATCGTGACTGCACAGAGCCAAGATGTAGAAGGAAGTGTGACGACATCAAGGCGAGTCCGGATGCTTTCCGTAAAGAAACAGGTCCAGATGAAATCTTCCCTGGGCGGCAACCACCACGACAGAGGAGAATCCTTTCGAATGAAAGCCAGTCCTTTTTGAATAGGTTTTAGGACGCAAACGTCTTCCAGATCCTTAAATATACCGTCTTCGTACAACAGTTGGACTTCCTTCAGCAGCACAGATGACGATCGTAAACCAGGATTCTTTAGTGGGAGCCGGAAATTTTTGTTTAGTAACCGCAACTCATCGCCATCAAGGGGATCTGATATCGTTGAGGCGGATTTCAGCAAACCGAGAAAGTGGTACTCATTTTCCAACTTGTGGGGCAAATCGAATGTGGCGAACTTAATCTCGCTGCCTCGATCCCGCCTTAGTGTGTCTTCAACCCTTAACTCTGTGTTTTTGGGCAACTCTTCTCCAACAGAAACTGCCGCCTTTGACAATGTCAATAATTTTAATGAGACAAAGAAGCCAACTTATTAGATCCCGCCTTAGTGTGTCTTCAACCCTTAACTCTGTGTTTTTGGGCAACTCTTCTCCAACAGAAACTGCCGCCTTTGACAATGTCAATAATTTTAATGAGACAAAGAAGCCAACTTATAGTTCAACATCGTGCATTTCAAATAGGTTAGAAACCCCAGATGTAGGGGACTCAATTGGTGACCAAACCCACCGAGTAATTTTGAGGTCACCAGTGAGTGTTTGCTACAGTGTTAACTCGCAGTTAGATTTTCCTACCGATGTGCGTGATCACGAACTCGCTAACTTTGAGAACGGACTGACAGCCAGGACAAACAAAAACAACTTTCATCCTAACTCCATTAACCAGCATAATGGAAATGATGCTATCGGAGAGAGATTGTTGTATCCGGAATCAAACTTTGCAGAAGAATCACGTATTTCCAGAAGAGCAACGTTGCCAACTGGAGAATGCCCTAGACGAAGTAGACTGAGTTGTAGTGAGTTCTTCCCACATTTTCCAAGTGTTACCGAAATCGGAGAGCCTTCTAATACAGCGGATCTTCCCGGAAATGTGTTAAGGGATAGAGTAACAGACCTACCCACACGAAAGACGATCGGGAGAAGTCTTCCAACATTGTTACGTAAGGAAACTTTCACGCAGGATTATGCCGGCAGCTTCTGCGTTATACGATATGAGTGAAACTTCATAGCTTTAATCTCGTTGTAGAAGCGATGGAATCTGGAATGGCTAGTCATGGACCTGCTTTTCCCGGGTACAGTCATGTCACTACGCAGGACGTTTTTGATCTATTGTATCAAGAGTTTGCAATATTGACTGGAGCTAAATCCATAGACGACCATTACACCATCATCTTCCCAGACAGAGGAAACTTTCATCTGCTTGCAGAACAAGATTATAGGAGACTCATGTGTTACTTAACTTCCATTCCTCCGTAAGTTGCATACACTACTTGATGATAAAAATTACCATATTTTGTATTTTTCATGCTCATACATCATGCATGTTTTAATAACGTAGGATGGAAGAAACAGAAGCTGGATTTGTGCTAATTATCGATCGTCGTAACGACAAGTGGAATTCCATGAAGTTTGCTTTGTTGCGGCTTTCTGTAAGTAATCTGATAGCAGTGAAAAAACTTTTAGTGCATTCGCTTCGCTTATGACTTTGATGCAGCAAGTTTATTTTTCGCAGAATTACTTTCCGGGTGTTATACATCGAGTTCTCGTTCTGAGGCCAACCAGTTTTCTTCAGAAAGCTTTATCAGAAGTAACGTCTAAGCTTTTTCGCGGTGACTCCATGCGTTTCAACTTGACGATGTGTAACAATGTGTCAGACCTTTTGGTATATGTTAATTCCGATCAGCTAACAACTGACTTCGGCGGTCGAATAGTTTATGATAAAGCCCAGTGGACAAGACAAAGGATTGATGTTGAAGCGTTTGAAGCTGCATTAAAGCATCTGTCAAAAGAACTCAAATGCTTTACAGACTCTTTCGTTGATCTGGAATATCCCAACGATACCGCTTCTACAAAAGCGCTAATGGATTCGAAGGTAGTTTATGTTTGCATGCAATTGTTAAATGAAAGTTATAAATTCAATGGATACAATATTGAAATCATGGGAATAGCGAATTTCTTAATTTTATTGCAGAGCCTAGAATGCCAGAGGCTGCAAAAGGAGTTGCACCATGCTTCAAAATATGGAGAGGAATTGCTGTCTCGGATAAAGAACGGAGCACCACTTTATGACGTCACTAATAGTTTAGCATGTACAACAATGCCAACTTCACCGCAAGCTATGCAGCTCATTAATGTAATATCAGTTGAGCGCTTTATCGTTCAAGTAGATGAAACTGAAAAACTATTTTTACATTTCTGGAGCAAAGAAAGAAGTTCACTTGAGAGATGTCTAAAGCTGCGGGAGTTCGAGCAAAATTTTAAAGATCTTCAAGTAAGTTGGTATATAAAGCTATATTTCAGCACTTCCATCATGAAATTTCTGGGGCTACATGACTGACGCGATCCCTTACAGGTTGTCTTTGACGGTCATACTCAAAAGCTGCGCGCCATCCCAGATATGGGGGACTGCGTTGTCTTAACGGAACAGTTTATCGAAGAAACCATCAATTTCCAAAGCTTAGCAGCCGAAGATATCAAAACTGCTACTGAATTGGAAGCAAGAGGGCGTGACATAGTGGCTGAAATTTCCTCTGCTATTGACACCGTTGAGCCTAAATGCGTCGAATTGAGTTCTATGGCACTCAGTCTACGAGAACTTCTTAATATCAAGCTAAAAACTCAGAAAGAGTGGAGAGAAGTTCAACTTACGGTGGAACGAGTAAGAAAAATTCATGAGCATCAGAAAATGCGCTTGAGTAGTATTTACGTAGAGTGAATTGCTTTGGTCGATACTTTCATCACGTAATTATATACTGATCATTATATGTACAGGCAAATAAGCTGTGCCAAGAGGGAATGGATTTATTAACATCCTTGCTGCATTCAGAAGATGGTGACTGCATTGACTCTGGTGTAAATTTAAAGAAGATTGATGTTTTTCTGGACATTGTACTAAACTATTTCGATTGACGTTTCACGAACAAAATCCTTACTCAGTTGTGACACTACAGCTCAGTGTCGAAATCTGTTGAAGCAGGTGCGTACAGCAGTAAAACTTCCGTTTCTCTTTTCCAACTTAGCAGTGATTAAAATTATATTCTAATGATTTATCGTTGCCTAGGTCCAAAAAAGGATAGACGATCTTCATTCAATGCTTGTAAAAAAACGAACACAACTAACTCAGCAAATCAGCCGAGGTAAACCACGGTGTGACTCTCAGAGTGAAAATCGCGATGACGCCATTAGTGGGGGTCTTGATGCGCCACTTCTTCCAAGTTCATCATCTGGTTTGTATGCAACAGTTTCTACAGGTGATGATGGTGCGGGAATACGAAAGTTAGCACGCCTTAACAGTTGCCAACCTAGTCATGCAAATGGACAAAAAGGTGACCAGCGGAGCTTAAGTCGAGAGAGCAGTAGCTGCAGCATGGAAAGTACGGCAGAAGCTAGAAAGTTAAAACGAGGTCATGTACTCAAGGAATTACTGAATACTGAAAGCACTTACGTTCAGGAGATGGGCGACATTCTAAACGTAAATTAATTTTGCAGCTTACATTTCAGCGTAATCTTCGAGGTGTTTTTTGATCAGATGTGTATTTTAAATGATGCAGGGCTATCAGCATGGCATTGATCGTCCTGAGGTCCGAAATCTACTACCGCATCAGTTACTCAGTGCGAACAAGCAGGGCGGCAAATCGCCTGACATGGGCGTTTTATTCGGAAATTTGGACGACTTGTACAAGTTTCACGCAGTCAAATTTTTA
>VRMD01000628.1:0-23553 GCA_009872375.1 Sminthurides bifidus | reverse complement strand
AAAGCTATGTTTAATCGTTAGTACGATTTCATTATAAATATGTAGTTCTTCGTTCAAAATCCTACTGGATGGCACAAAAAGTTTGGGACAGGATGCTATTACAGTAACGGTGATGCATCGGCCACGTAATCCCTCGTATCGCAATGCGGAAGAGCTAAGAGTGTGTTTTCCGTTGCGCAATATTTCCGCGAAATGATTCCACATATTATCACCGGGGAGGGAGCTTTCGTCAATCACATCGCGTAAGTCTTGAGTATTAGTAATGACCACTTTTGTTATTCCTTTGTTTCGAGAAAAAGAGATAATTTAGTCAAATCTTACCATTTAAAATCTCAAGCTGACCTGCTCGATAAGAAAGAGGTCTTAAGTGGAAATTGGTGATTAGACACGTGTTACTCTCCGCAGCATCACCAGTTTATGAGCTAAACAATTGTTGACAATCGTAGCAACGTGATCAATCTAAGTGCACGTGCACCGTGCCCTTGGATGCTTCTAATGTTCACAGAATGATACTGCCACAAACTTGGATTCTATTTCCAACTTCTGGAATTTTATCACAGCTATAATCTGACTGAGTCATCCGCACATAAACTGGAACCGTAAAGGTGTAAAAATAATAACTTTATTATAATCTTACTCGTTCACACGTTTCACCGGTACATAAGATTAAATCCATATGGCCGGGCAGTCGTAACGACGATCACCAATCACGCAATGAGCCGACGAATTGCACATCATGTGATTTCTGTCGGCCAGTATAGCACATTTCGTGGATCCTTTGTTTTGCTGGGGAAAATTGAAATGTCAACGTCAACACGTCTTATCAGCGTGAAATATCTGCGCACAAAGTGCACAACTTGCAATTTGCAGGAAGTTCGTAATGAAAGAACGTTTGTTCAGGCGAGTGATCATCCGCAACCCTACCCTGTGCTGTATTTTACCAATTCATAGATTTAAATTAAATTGATCCTGTGGTACAGCGTCCCAATGTGGATTTGCGACATATGATCTTAGATCTTATATCAACAACTTCCACTTACACTGATGAGGATGAGGGCATTGTAGAATACGTGCAGCAGCGCAGCGTTAGTGTTGTCTTGCTTTAAAGAATACGATGAAAAAGCTTCGAACGGTTGCTTTTATAACAGCTGTAGCTACTTTTTTACAACTGATCGCTTTAACTACGATATTTTATGCGCTGGTCGGGGGGAAAAAAGAAGCCGGAGACTCAAAAGCGCACCCCGATATCAATGAATCGACTCAGATTAAGTAAGAACATCTTAACTAGGATAGATATACCATCACCAATAGTAACAGTAGCAATTACCTCTCTCATATGTATTATCTTCTCTTATTATTGTAGAAGAGCTCTTCCACCTAGCTCGCCGAAAGCAGAGAAGATTGTCATTGTTGTGATTGACGCTCTACGGTATGATTTTATTGGTGATATGAAGTTCCTAAAAGAATCTTTAAGTACGGGCGGCAATGCTTGCTTGTTCAAAGTAACAGTAGAAGGGCCGACAGTCACACTTCCTCGAATCAAGGTAGCCTCGATAGGATTTGACGGTCACGTTGAGTGTGTTTATAAGAGTCACGCTATGATGTCTTCAATCTTGCAGACACTTGTTTCGGGAAGTACGTCCTCCTACTGGGACTTCCTGAATAATCTGAAATCGTCCAGTGCAATGACAGTTGACAATTTCCTCTGGATAGCTAAAGAGGCTGGGAAAAAAATTGTATTCTACGGGGATGATACTTGGCTCAAATTATTCCCAGACAACTTTTTCGTTCGATCAGAAGGTGTGACCAGCTTCTTTGTAACTGATTTCTACGAGGTACGACATTTTTACACGTAGCAGTAGTAAACGTATATCTGCAGCGGGACGTTGCACAATAAATCTCGCTTCGGTACATTAAAGGTTGATAACAACGTGACAAGAAACGTTGAACGTGAGCTGAGCAATGGAGCTAATTTTGACATGATGATACTTCACTACCTGGGCATCGATCATGTGGGGCATGTCCATGGACCGACGCATTATTTGATACCCGAAAAACTTGAGGAGATGGATGGAATCATTCAGAACATATTCAAAGAACTACAGATTATTAGCTCTCCCAGCGGACTTCCTAACTTGTTAATGGTCACTGGAGATCATGGTATGGCCAATAGAGGAGGTCATGGCGGCGATTCGTTGCCGGAAATCACCACACCCTTGGTCATGCTCTCTGCATATTCTGAAGCACATCAATCTGCATTATGGTATGTAGTTGCCTCCTATCTGTTGCACATTTTAGGAAGCAGTTGTAGGTTTTAAACCGACGAAAGGCTTTATCGTGACTTTCATGTGATCCTTGGTAGTCAAAAAAACGACGCAGAATGGACTAGAAGTGGGTTTCCATGCCATCAGATGGACTTCGCTGCAATCATTTCTTTCATGTGGGCCCTGCGGAACCCTCTGCAATCTAAAGGTCATGTGCCTTCTGCGATACTTTCCTTGCAGTCCATAGAAGACCAGATAAATGTCCTCTATATGACTTGCTTCCGACTTCTGAATCTGATGACGGATGACGTGTTTAAAAAAGAGGCTTTAGTTACTCTAGAAAAAATTAAGATCTCTCTAGGCGCAATCGACGCCGAAAATGCGAAGTCGTTGCTTGATGAACTGGATACGTTGAGATTGGAAATCAAATCGCGTGTCGTGGAAACCTTCGAACAAGACGTCTTCCAAATGTTTGGGGCTGTGATAGTGATAACGTGTTCACTTGTGCTGTTTGACGCAGGTTGTCGAAAAGATATGCGCTTATTGGCCGGCAAGAAGATTTTCATTTATTCGATTTCGGGTGCCTCCTTAGTTGCACTGATTCATGTTCTTGTTGCGCCCATTGGTGCCATTTGGATACTAGCAACGTTTATGCTCATAGTAGTACTTCCAGTCGCATTGTTTATTCCTTGTACCATGCGTACGGGATTTCTGGAAAAATTCGACGTGGTTTCGATGACACATTTTGGAAGCATTGTGTTATGCTTTTCGTCTAGCTACGTTGAAGAAGAGCATTTCTTGCTTTATTACTTGTATTCCGCCGTTGTTGCTTTTGGAACGTTGACTCCTCTTAAGATTAGGGACTTCGTTACAGTAGTCGTTATACTCGGGATACACAGGACAGCTTCTTCATTGAACAACACCGGCCAAAAATGGAACTCGCTACTTGACTTGAACGATATGCTTCGTGCTCTGAGTTTGAACTTTATCTCACCCATTGTAGCTTTGGTACTTTTAGCTGTCCTGCGTCTGAAGACTGTGTGTGATTTTGTAATTCTTGTTGGTATTGTAATACTAAAATTCAATTTCATCAGTTCTTCATCATCTTTCACCCAATCTCTTGTCCTTGTACTGTATGGATTAATGATTGCGAATGTGGCCACCAAACTGGGACATAAAACAAGCGGTTCTTACCGCTTACTTAATTCTGCAGCCTTATTCTTCTGTCTTCTACACAAGCTGGAGAACATCATCATCGTACCTCTTGTAATTCTTCAAGTACGATTAATTCAACTCACGAGTAGCAACCGTTCATTGTGGACAACTGGGGTGATGCTGAACTCGCTCTTTCTAGCCTCATTTTTTTATCAGGTATTAAGATATTAAAATGAAAAAAACAGTGTGTGCACAGTCATGGTTAGCAATACTTGATGGCTCTAAATTTGGAATTTCTTAATTCTGTGACTTTCTAGGGTAACTCGAACAGTATTACAACGATAGATATATCAATGGGATACACCGGCCTCTCCAGTTACAACGAATACATCGTAGGACTTCTGACTTATGCTGGAACCTTTTCTTCTCCGATTCTAGTCCTCCTTACCGTTGCAACGTCGCAAACAAAGCAGCTGTGTGGCGGTAAGTTGTTGGGCATTGATGAGATGACTGTTAAAGGCTTTCTACATACACATTGTTTGCGTCTCTCAGCTCTAAATATTGTATTCTCTCTGGCGCTCATAATTTTTAGAAAGCATTTATTCATCTGGTCCGTATTTGTACCGAAACTAATGTATCAAATAGCTTTTACCTCACTAACTTGGTTTATAAGCGTAGGTCTCATGTTAACCTCAACTTCCGCATCAAGTGCCAAAAATCAAACCTAAAGGTTTGTACAAAGTTCATCTTAAATGTGGAAAAATCAGTAAGACTTTCGGAATTGGGTACGAATGTTCAGTAACTGAGTATTGTACTCTTGTACAAACCTTACGTTAGTGCGTCAGTCATAAAAACTGTGATTACGGGTAATACAACGGGTATAGGAAGTCAAGATGTAATTCTAGAATAAACATGTTTTTCATTTTGAATGTTTGTGTCTTTTTCGAAAAGTAGTAATCCGTCATGTATAACTTTATTTTTAAGCTAGCTGGCTCCTTCCTGAATTATGCCTTTTTATACTTCGTTACAGAATATGAATGGCCTGCTTTACCTTCAACGTCCAATATTTGTTACTTTTGGATGAATACATAGGAATGCCTTAAAACGTTTATGGTTTATTTGAAAGGCCTCATTCATTATCCGGTTGGCGTTCACTTTACGTTGCATAACGCAGTAAAACTTGCTAGTGCTACGTACCACGTACATACTAACAATGTGTATGCAATCATGGGCCTGCTAGATTACTCGAGCATGTATACAAAAAGGAGCATTATTAGTATGTAGGAGGATTTGAACCGCGCGAAAATGGTATTTTTCAACGCATTCAACATTTTTACAAATAATGAAGTCGCATAAGATAACATATACTTTTATTAACACAGAATAAACTTAATATGTGTCACACATCATATCATAGTAAAAGACAGAGCATTTGGAAACAGTGCGTAACTAATACTGTTTCAAACAAAAGCTGAGCAAGCTCGATCTCTGATCTCTCGTTCCATTTTTGCACCATGTTTAATATACTTTTTACAACAAAATTTATATAATGCCCATTAATTCTGGCCTGCCCCAAGAATTATGCCCACGTTTTGCTTGATTACAGGTTTGGCAATTACATTTTCCAATAGACGCGTTAAGCTTCCAAAGCGTGCATGCTAAGCGTTAAATGAGTCCTCAAAGACAAAGTATCTTTTGCATTTGACACTGCGTTTGACTTTCGACATACATTTTACCAACTCGTTGCGTATCAGAATGATAGCATTCTATATGAAGTTGATTCTCTGAAAATTACCCTTTCGTCTGGTGCCGTTCAGTGTCAGATACTGGCTCAGTAAAAATGTACTTCCAGTTTTGTAAGAGTTATGGAAAATTGCAATGAGAGACAAGGGTTCTGCTGCAGTTCGTTGCAATTGGCCCATCACCAGTCACATCATTGCGATTAATGAGCATAGATCGATGGTAGGAAAAAATTCAATTTTCAACGTCAGGGTGAACTGCTAATAAGGTGAGCGATTGGATTAAATATCAAGTAAATACATTATGCTGTACTGTCTTCTCTTCTTAAGTTGCTATCCTTTACCTAACAGAAAACGAATCCGTTGGAAGAGTAATATACCAAGATGTCTCAAATACATCAGTGTCAAGATCGTTCAGATACGATAAATTTGTATCCGGTTTTGGGCCTCTTTCTGAAGCCAATCGCAAGAATCAACGTAACTGTTAACTTTCCAACCTTGAAACAGGCCATTTCAAGTGGCAGTGGCAAATCGGTGTCCAGTTGGGAAGTGATGGAACGTGTAAAAGGGCTTGTATCGCCGGAAAAATTTATTTCACTCAAAGTTGTTAAGAATACATTGGAGTTTATTCGTTTTGAAGGAGACTTGGAAAATCGTGGAATCTTGAAAAGCATCATTGCCAGGCTGGAAGGTAAGCCAGATCATTCAGTCAGTAAAGGCAAATTTTTCAATCCCTCGAAATATTGACCATTAATTCTCATTTTATGTTTGCGTTTTCAGGGAAAACATTGAAGTTGACGGGATTCCGTGACCCCCTAAAAATTCGAGCTGCAGAGTGCAAAATTCAGTTTCCATCAAAGTACGACTGGGATTCGTTCTTTCGAGATGCAAAACACATGAACGAAATGAAAGCTGGAGAACGACCGGATACAATTCATTTCCAGTGCTTGCCTTGTAAATGGTTTTCAGAGAAAAAGGGAGTTGATAAACCTATGCCGTCAGAGAAACTTTTCAGACGTGTGTGGGAAACTTTTGGTGATGTACGATGTGTAGACATACCAGTATTGGATCCGTATCGACAGCAAATGCAGTCTAATATAGCCGGAATCAAAACTTTTACGTTCAGTCAAGATCCTGTATTTGAAGCTTACGTGCAATACAAAGATTATTTGAGCTTTGTGAGAGCTATGGATTCATTACGGGGGTGTTACTTATTGTTCCAAGAAGAAAACAAGTCGTGGGTCGCTTGCATAAAAGTGAGACAGTGCATTTTTTGTGTGTGCAACGGTGAATGCAATATCTTTAACCTGAATTTAATCGTTGCTCCCTTTTTCAGGTTGATTTTGATAAATCAAAACATATGAGTGACCACTCCATCCTTCAGAGAAGATTGGAACGCGAGAGGTTAATCGAGGAAGAAAAACGCCGTGAGAGACAAAGTGCAAAGATTCTCAACAGTAAAACGTAATCATCTAAATGTTACATTGAGCCCCCTTACAAAAATCTAGCAACATTTAATCAATCATATATATAATCTTCCCATCGTTTTAGTAGCATTGCAGAAAAACAACCCTCAAATGACGATGAGACTTCAAAGGAAGAACAAAAACGAATAGAGTACAAAATCGCTTTAGAGGAAAGGATGTACGTGATCGCCAGAAGAAAGCTAGAGTCGGTTCGTTTGTTGGATTACTTGTTCGATAGAATCAAGGTAAGCTTTCAATGTAGTCTTGAGCGCCCAGTACAGTTCACAAATGCACAATAGTTCATATTGTTAGATAGATGTTTTAGTCGTTGGACTAAAAGTCTATTGTGAATTTCAGAAAACTCGACTTAAAGCAAGGAAAGACGCAGGAGAAACTATTGCAAGCGTTTCGCCGCATGCTCTCAGTCCGTCGTTTTACAACGTTGAACGCAGTCCTAGAATCGAAAAATGCAGAAGAAAAGATGTAGCCAAACTATCAGACAGAGATCGAAGTCGAAGCGAAAGTCCGGAAGCTGCGAATTCTAATATTGGAAAAAGAAGGACTCATAGTTCTGACAAAGTTCACGTTTCTGGTTCTAAAAGGGATAAAAGCCTGAGTCCAAGACGACGAGACTCCGAGTACCATCGCAGTGCACGGGATTTTCGGGACGAAGATTATAAAGGTGCTCGAAGAAGGAATACAAGTCATCAAAGGTCCATCAGTCCTGCAAAGAGAAGTCGATCTAGGAGTTACAGTCCGCATCGCGGTCGCAGAACCAGTAGAAGTGGCTCTAGAGGAAGGAGCCCAAGTGATAAACGACGTGATCAGAGAAGTTTTAGTTCTAGTCCCAGACGAAGAAACGATTATGTCTCTCACAGTCAGAATTTTCAGTATCCCAAGCGTGACAATGGAAGATACTACAACCGGTATTTAAATGACTGGGAATTGAAGCCTAATGAGCAAAAACGAGAGTATAATGAGTTTCGGGGCCGAGGAAATTTTCGTGGTCGTAGAAGACCTTTTAATCGAGGGTATCCTAATCACTATCCATCTTACGAGCGATATAACCCAGACCCAGTTACATTGAAGGAAGCATATGAAGAGGCTTACACGAAGTATTTCAGAAGCATTACGCGATCAACGTCTGACGGTGAGCGCCGAAAGGACTCATCTCCACGAGATACATTGTAGAGCTAATTTTTGTTGCGGCCGTAATTTGAGTGTTGTTAAAACAAGACATCAGTTATCTCATTTAAAGTGTTCTTAAAACGTCACCTCCTGTTTCCATCATTCATGTTGGGGAAGCATGTCTTTGCTGAGCTGATGTTAAGTAATGCAGCCGTGGTGCGCCTGCCGAGGCTGTCAAGTTTGTAAGTGTTTTTACTGAGTCAATTCAATATATCAATTACTTTTCAAACCCCGTCCTTTCATTTATTTGGATATATTCTATAGAAGTATCAATACGTAAGACGGGTTAAGGAATAATTCACAGGGCGTTGCACATTTTGGCTCCAAAATATGATCAAAAAGACAAAGATGAGTTTGAAAGCATACGAAATGTAGAAGTTTGTGGTCACAGATAGTTTGGAAACGCTATTCATCTTTAGACTTGGTTGCCTCTTCAGTGGGTTCAGTTTCTTCATCGTCTGAGTAGTTAGATGGTTCTTCGCCAGGCTTTAGAAGACGTCCCACAAAGTCATACTTATCTGTATCAAACAAATTTATTTAGCTTCAGGTGCCTCTTCAACAGGAAAAAATGAAAGAATTAAAATATTCACATAAACATGAACCAACCTGCTAATTGTTCTTCCCACTCCCGGATTGAATCCATCTGCATGCTATTCAGGTCTGATAAGTCATCGTAATCTTCCTTCACAAGATCAGTTTGAAACATAGCAAGCGCTCTGGAGGCATCATGACCGGCAAATGATGAATACGGACCATCTATTCAAGTCACAGCGTATGAGCAATACACTTTACCAACGACCACGCAATTGGTAGGCTTGCTTAATCATTAATCATATATTCATTGGAAAATGGGGAAAAACAAACTATCCTTAATTTACCTGGTCCATAGAAGCGTTTACCCCGCGTGACATCAAATATTTTAGAGTTAACAGCTACCAAAATCCTTCCATCCGGTTGTGTCCCATCATGTTTACGTAATTCCTGAAGAGTCATGTCCCGCTTTTTCATTTTTGGCAACTGGGTGGATTGCGGTGCGGGACCAACATTACTCTCACTTCTCCCTTTTACAATTTTGTAAAGCAGGTAGACTATTGCCGCTACAAGAGCAAGGTTTATTGGAGAATAAATTATTTCGTTGATAATCTCGCTAATGAATCCCACAGTTTCCCCCGTTGATTCGTCTGCATCACTCGGGATACTAGTTCTAGAGTTTTTTTCAGTCGCCATCTCAGAATACAAAAATTTTTTAAAACAATTCCTCTCAGTTCAGTTCGATTTCTTAGCTACAACCCGTGACTTGTGCGGCTTCTCGTCCTGCAACCAAACAAACTCAAGTTATAATTGTAAGCGTACCAAAAACAACCTGCTCTCTTACAGTTTCTCATGACGACACAACACTACTGCATCACTTAGCCGGCATCTTTAAGTTTTGGCAACTGCAACAAACTTCACGAGAACCGGATACTGAAACTGATCATGGGAGAGAAAATGTCATCCTCACGCCCACAATTGTCTCATTGTCACTCAGTAGAGTGCACAATATCCATGACCTATCTTGAGATGCATTTGTCGATTTCACCTCTCTCCTTCCCTTCCTGACAGTTCGGTCTGTGTTGAAACCTAAACCTAATAATCTTTTACAACCTAATACTTGTACTCAGCCATCTCGCCATGCAACGCTCATTTTTGCATTTCATTCAGCACGTGCGTTTAAGTTACACCAGAAGATCGTGTTCCACAACATAGAATTACCTACAAGACTCACACAACCTGATCCATTCTGATACTCCTGAAGAGCAAAGCTTCTTGCCACATGACAGCATTAATCTCAAAGATGTACCGACGACCATCTCTCATCAGAGCCTGTGCTAGAGAGCATGTATCCTTTCTGCTTAGCAAAAATCCAGGACCAAGGTTCGCGAATTGCAAAAACGTAAAGCATTATGTGAAACTCCACTAGTAGAACAAGTACTTCTCCTTGAAAGTATGGTTTCGCACGCTGCGTCGAAATGTTTACAGTACACATTACTCCATGTCCAACTCCACTTAAGCAACCTCAGCTTCAAGTACAAGGCCGTCTTGCCATCGCAACGTAATAATAATCTTACTTCACTTTCGCAATAATATGCTGACATGGAATTTATAGTTCTTTGAGCTACAGGTACTACACACTAACGTGTAACTACAAATGAAACTATTGTCACGTCCGCCCTAAAGATTTGCCAAATTTCCAAGAAACCATTCTTACATAGTTAAGGAAAGCGAGCTCTGACAGTTTCTGCTGCCACTAATACCAGTAAAAGCTCAACCGATCCCAAAAAGTCACTGATGCCTCTTAAAACCACTCGGATATCAATGAAGAAAGATAAAGGATAAAATATCCATAATAGTTTGAACAGGAAACAATTAGAATCTATGACATTTCTTGATTCATTTCAACTTGAGGGAGACAAGAGCTGCACAGGTTTGACGTGGCCTAAAAGCTGTGACAGTTTAGACTTCTCTCATCACCGGGTCACAATCAGCCAAAATTATCAGAACTAGTCAGCGTTTATCTACATTCATTCAAAATCATGTGCTAGTAGTAAACTATGATCTCCTCTCAAGTACAAGTAACTAGTTCACTAAAGGCTCATTTGGTTCCGAGCCTTAATCTGATGATGCCTTCTAGTACTGTTGTCTTTTTCCACATTTTAAAAGTTAATGCAATCCAACTAATTCGCCATTGAGCATGTTATCAAAATGTTTTCACTCGACATGCTGCACATTGCGGCACGGTAGAGACCACTAACTAAACTCTTTTCATGCCGTCATCCCTGAAGGTCGTGTAGACTTTTGCCAAACCAGGTTGATTTGATTGACACTTATGGGATTACAACCAGAACCATCAACAGCTCCAGTTACATCACATTTTAAATAATTTTTTTCCAAATCAACCAAAATAAATCCAACTTACCGACTCAAGCGTCTGTCAAATGGGGAATGGGCGATGTAAACTAGCGAAAAACTTAATTTTCTTCCGCCAGTCTTTATCAAAAGTCCTATTTTCCGGCCTTTCAGTGCACAATTTACGCTAACTCATGATAACATCACGATATTTTTCATAAAAAGAAGATACAGGAATTGCTACACTGTCACAGCACAAGTTGCTTCTGCTATATGCTCTGATGAACTAATGAAATCTAATCAGTAAGACACAGCGCTCTTTAATGTGATGCAAAATGGTTTTCGCAATTCGCACCAGCCGGAGAATATCGTGAGAGTATTCCACGGGGCTAAAGCTCATGCCACCTCAATCTGTAATCCTGGTGCAGTTCCAGTGATGGCAATAAATCCAGCTGCTAGAAGCGGAATTTTAGTATTAAATCCAAGAGTGGTGGAAAAAACTGAAGTTGCTAGTAGACGCGCTATATTAGACTATATACTTTTCCGTCTAGTGTATTTGGTATATGCTCTCGAGATGAAGCGGTCGAGGGAGCGCGCGTACGTACTTCATCACTCTCTCAGCAGTCCCGAAGTCAAGGTGTACTGGTGAGCCGGCTTCAAACCAATGCATTTTTTGTCAGCAGAGTCCAACGATGAAGGTCTAGTGGGAAAAAGCTGAGGGATGCGTATGCTTCGTCCTAACGCGGAGGATCTCTGTGAAGCATCTGGCCAGTTCAATGCCGTGGAGAAGCTGCTCTTCCTTTAGTAGTGGCAACACGGCTTGGGTTGGTCCCTACCTGTGGTGATGATACATTATGTAACGGCAGCAAACATTAATTACTGTCACAAAACGATGGTGAAGGACGAAAATGCGTATCATCACTCATGAAAATTCGGCCTCAAGTCCGACTTTAAATTGTCTTGATATGTTCGTAGGGGGATGATATGCGGGATTTGATTTGTAATCTTCGCTATTTGTCCGTCTAACAGTCAGAGAAAGACGGCTGGATTGCAGCAGTTACAGTTCGGCAAAAGGAGTAGTACATTATCATAAACTAGGACCGATGAAGTAGAGACAAGAGCACATTTTGAAAAAGAAAATGTCAAAATGTTATTTCGTCACATTACATTTTCACAGCCACAACTTCGAGTTCACTAGACTGAAACAATTCCTACTTACTGCGAGCCTTGAAGGGTTCACAATCTAGGATTTGAACAGAAATATTATTCTGTCTGCAGCTGAATTCGATTGATTACTAACAAACCGAATAAAAAATCACACTGAAACGGGCAATAGAATACTTTCGTAGAGTTTATACGATAAAAAACATTTATTACCTCTGTGTGGCGAGGGATTACTAATATAGTCAAAGTAGATAATACACTGTACAACAGTTTAGCAACTCTATGGTCGCTTAGCCACACCATTTTCGTACACCCTTGGGCTTAAGTATTACACATGCTAAAAGCTACGCCTAGCCGCTCACACTTTTGATTTCTTTTTCGGAGTATTTTTCTGCTCTGAGCCAGGCGTGGCTTCGCTTTTACGTTTTCCTTTGCCTGACTCAGCAGTTTTTGGTGTAATAGCGGCAGGTTTGGAAGTATTTTTCTGCTTCTTTTTGTCCTGCTTTTCTTTCTCTTCCAGTTCTTGATTTTCTCGCTCAATCAAGGTGATCAGAGTATTGCAGCGACGTTGCAACTCCATTGCTGTTCTCGATTTGATGAACCAATCAAAACGGAACTGAGGCGCAGCTCTGCAATTCAATAAGTTAAGTTAGCAAGCTTGAAAGGGACAAATTCAATATCCAAATAATACGAATTAGGCTGTTGCCATTGAAGAGCTATCTTACCTGACCGCTATTCTTAATTCGTCATACACATTTTCTTTATCAAATCCTAATTTATGCAGCATACATACTAAAAACCGATCTTCTTCTTCCGTGTAGTTCTTTCCCTTATTAGTACCATATGCGATACGGAGTTGGTGGAATGGTGCACGGTACCTTGTCATCTAAAACGCAAATAATGCAAACGAATATCAGATTTTGTGGATTGGAATGGTACCGCAGGCACTATCAACAATGGCGTTTGAAGCATGTACCTTCGCATCTAATGCTTTTTTGATGCTTGCTCGTCGTTGGATCTTTGCTTCTCCACGCTCAATTTGAGCCATTATACGATCTATGTCTTGTAGCTCATGGCATCTATCCCAAAATACTGCACTGTACTCTATCACCTCTTCAGGACTTTTTCCTTCGACTTCTTTTGCAATGTTGTCGATGTCATCTCGTCCGTACTTTTCATTGGCTTTAACAAATTGGTTGAAATCCCTTTTTGTCCAAGTTGTGAACCCCTACAAGTAAATAGTGACCTTAAATTAGGTATGTGCTACATGGGGATGATAAATCGACTGATATGAGATATCTATGGGGATTATTTTACCTTGTTCAAAAGAATATCTCTTTCTACTTGTTCATCTTCTGTTAATGGTCGTGCTTCATCTATTTTTTTCTGCTCTTCTCTTTGTATTTTTGGTGCATCAGCTCCAAGTTCTGGATTGCGAGGTACCTGGAATGGTTTAGACAAATAGAAACTCAGTTCCACAAACTAGAAGTCGGCGCTTTCGCTTAAAAACTAAGAATATTGATTAAAGACATAAGAATAAACGCTTGTTCACCTTGTAACCTAGTGTTTTCCTGTAAAAGTATATCTCCTGATCCAACAATTCAAATAATCTGGGAGGAAAGAACTGAAAATCTTGAACAATAGGCAACTTTGGTGGTCTGGGTGCCTAGAAATATAAGAAATATTAGCTGTAGTAACGTTCAGATTGGAATAAAAATATAAAACTGCAATAATCCAACTTCCGCTGCTACCTTTGGTGCTTTGGGTTCTGACACGCGAAGTGCCTCTCGGAAGTAAGCGTCGACGGCATAGTTAGCTTTACGCTCTCGTTTAGGCGGCTCGATCCAGTGCCCGATAAAAGTCTTCTGCTTTTCTCGGTAGTCTTCTCCCTCAAATTTGTACACAGAGGTTGGAACAGCATCCATAGTGAAGTTTCTCAATGAAGATTCTCCCAGCTCGCCAAGCTTTCGATTTAATTGCTCGGTTTTGTTTTCACTATTTGCTAGAATCGAGTCAATGTCTTCATCTGTGATTTCTGAATCTTTAGAGGCAAAGACATGGTCAGCTCCAAAACGGATCATGTTCAACATTTCATCCTTATTCAGTTGGTTGGTTTTGTTATCGACAAGCCGGCCTTGCTGAATAACGAGTTTGTCTAAACGTAGCTTGATCTCTGCTCTTTCTACAATTTTTTCTTCGACTGTGTTCTCAGTTATGAATCTGAAAACTCGTACTTGCTTTTGCTGGCCGATACGATGAGCTCTGTCCATAGCTTGAAGATCCATTTGAGGATTCCAGTCCGAATCGTAAATGATAACAACATCTGCGGTAGCTAAATTGATACCTAAGCCACCCGCCCGGGTTGAAAGCATGAATACGAACTTCTTGCTGCCCGGCTCGTTATACTCATTGATTTGGGTTTGTCGATCTTCGTGTGGAGTTTGACCGTCCAGACGACAGTAATTATATGCTCTCCATAGACAATAATCTTCTAAAATGTCCAGCATTCTCGTCATCTGGCTAAAAATGAGAACTCTTGATCCCTGCTCCTGAAGCTTAGGAAGTAATTTGTCTAGGATGACAAGTTTTCCACAATTCGAAACCAAATGTTGATCCGTTGTGTACGGTGGTCCAGGTTCAGCTCCGTCAAAGAGGTACGGGTGATTACAACATTTCCTCAATTGCATGAGAATATTCTGCAGTCGCATTTTCTCGATCTTTCCGGCTCCATTAACAATGTCAATATCCTTCATGAGAACTTTGGTGTACCACTCTCTTTGCATTTTACTTAATCCAACATAAATTTTTAATTCCTTCTTCGGCAATAGCCGTTTCTCCACATCAGACTTTAACCGCCGCAACAAAAACGGTCTGAGGACGGAATGCAATCTTTGAACGAGAGCGTCATCTCCCAAGCACTGATTAGTGTTGAACCAGGAGTCGAAATCTTCCGATGAGTTGAACACGTCAGGAAGTAAGAAATTCAGCAGAGCCCAAAGTTCATGCAAATTGTTCTGTAGAGGCGTTCCTGTCAAAAGAAGTCGATTTGCCGACTTAAATTCCCGAACATACTCTGAGAGCTTCGATTTTTCATTCTTGATACGATGGGCTTCATCAATGATTAAATATCTCCATTGGAATTTCTTCAAGACGGCCTTTTCTTTTATGACCATTTCATAGGAGGTAATGCATACATCCCATTCCCCAGGCATTAGCGTGTCTCGGATAAAAGCACTTCTTGTTTCCTGGTCACCAATCAAGCAAACTGCACGGAGTGACGGACACCATTTGTTAAACTCGTTCACCCAATTCTGTAGAGTTGACTTAGGTACAATAACAACATGCGGTCCAGGAATACTTCGATAATTCTTCATGTAACCCAGCAACGAAATCGTTTGCAATGTTTTCCCCAAACCCATCTCGTCGGCAAGGATACCGTTGATTCCATTTTCATACAACTGTATCATCCAATTCAATCCTCGTATCTGGTAATCTCTCATCTCTCCATTTTTGATGTAGTAGGGATGCTCTTCAAACGACACAATTGTTTTCACACTACTTGTTGTTTCAGCTAGCAACTCCTCATCCTCTTCCTGCTCGGTTTTCCTATGGCGGTGATCAGCCGCTTCTGACGCTCGTCTCGCTTCAGCAGCTTTTGCTGCTAAGCTGGTGGCACCATTAGGTTCAGCAGGGGGAACCTTAGGTCTTCTTCCAGGTTTCACTTTGAGTGGACTTGTGGGAGACTTATTGCCTCCAGCAGCAGCCATGAAATGTGCGAAAATTTCTGTTTGTTGGAGCAAGAAATCGAATCGCTTTCCAACATCTTTCTCCAACTTGAGATCAAAATCATCGCCAAACTTTGCTTTCGAAGAACTGCTTCCGGTCTCCGATGAGGCATTGGAGCTTTCCCCAGCATCGCCGATGCTTACCGTTTCCTCCATTGTAATGGGCAATAAATATCTACAATCAAAATACTGAATTGTTAATCATACCAAAACTTTGGTGTCGCCTTCTGCAGTTTGCTGCACTTTTATCAAGCTCTTCAATTATGCAGCTGAAGACCAGCTATTGATATGGAGACAAGCCCAGAGCTCTCAAACAGAGAATTGAAATTGAATTCAATTAGGTACTAGCTCCCAGGCGATGAGAAAAGTCAAAGGAGAAGCATATTTTCTATATAAAAAATTGTAGATATAGTAAAAAATTTACTCAAATACCACTCACCTTACAAAATTGTCAGCTGAACAATATAGATTCACTATATAATTTACTTTAACAATTCCAAGCACAGATTGTATTCAACTTTAGAGCAACCGGTTCGGTAGCTGTAACTTTAGGTACGAGCTTCTGCCGGTCAATTAACTACCTCAAGCAGGTGGTAAAAAGGGATGTACCAGAAACTGCAGACGAACGACTTAATAAAAATAATTAGTGTCAGGAGAGGACTTAATTTTAGTTAAGTTCCCGCCGAAAATTACTTGGTGTCAGAATAAGCACTTTTCTTTTTGCGATTAATATGACAAGAGTTTTTAGTTGATAAGCTGACAAAGAGTTTTAGCGAGGCAAAGTTCCCGTGCATACTACGAAACACAGACTGCATCTCGGTTTACCTTACCATTGTAATACATAGGACTTCGACAGCCTTTATCACTTTACAAGCACCTCATAGACTCTCAGTGAGAGCAGTGTTATCCAGTACACATTTTTCGCCCGTACTTCTTCACCATTGTAGTATGTATAATGTACTCCAGCGTCGACCGAACGTTGTTACTGGGTGTCCAATTCGACGACTTCGTACGTACTCATTTTACAAGCCTTAGCACCACTCCCTTATTGCCCTCAAGATCTCAATTCCTTCTGAAGCACGGGACAATAATGGTGGATGCACCTCGTGTCGTCTATACCGGCTTTTAAATTCTGAAGGGATGAAAAACCTTTTGACCACTTTGAAATGTCCTTTACATCTTTGAGAAAACTCACAAATCAGTCCATCATAATTATGCCATTACAGAATTATGACGATAAAAGTAATAAGTTCATTGCATTTATGCATGCTCCAGATTCACGGGATTTAGTCGCTCTGCAAGATTCATTATTGAGGTGTTTTTAATTTGCGATGAACGGTATGCGCGGTACCGATGTGGATGACTGACTTTGGGAGGAAAATAGAAAATGTGCGGCCACACATAGTCCGAAGTATTCAGTAAACAATAACAAAGATGCAATTTGTATGCAAATGAGCAGATGAATGGAACCAATTATCAAGCAATCAGAGAGGAAATAAGAGGAGAGATGAACAGGGCAATGTTAATAAATGCTCATGGTTAAGTATACTTGTTTTTTATTCAAAATTCTTGAGTGGATTGTATAATGACTGGAACTAATGCATATAATATGATATATTACAAAATCAATTAAATTGAACAAAAATCCACCCAAGTTAATCTTGACTTACTCTTGCTTAAGTTGCTGTTTCAGTGGAGCTCTTTTAGCAACTTGGATATTTTTAACTACTGATTTACTGGCCAAAGCATATCTTCAACAAACTTAACACGTGTAATTAACGCAGCGTGATTGTAGACGCTCATAATACATATATTTTACAAGTACAGCAACTTCTGCCGAGAGAAAGTCCCGTTATGATTCTAGCCATATCGAGATCGAGGATCATTAGCAGATGCATGGTTAAGAAACGCCCCGGTCACTACCATATTAAGTCTAATGAAAAAGCCTTTGAAAAAATCTCTAGCTTGAGATAGCTTGTAAAACGATCAAATATTTGAACAAGCAACGCGTAGGCATCGCTCCAGGAGTGCAGGGATGACTCGCTCAGGAGTACCCTTTAAAACCGTTGGCTAAATATTTATAAATCAAGCATGCTAATTACAAATGGTAGCATCACATAGTTTTGAACATCGAGTACTGCAGTAATTACAATTGAGTTGATTGCTATGTGCCTCATTAGTCTTCAGTTACTGTTTGTGTGCAACTGAAAATGTTATAGTCAAGGGTACATCTTGTTTTAGGTGCAATCATTCCACTTGCGACAAAATTTTCTCCCAGACAACATATAGACAGACTTAAGCTCACTGCTTAAGCTCACCTTCACGCTCATACTGCAGCGACTCTTAGGGGCTATCAAGTTCGTTCAAATTCTAGTTTGTAATATTGTCTATCAGTTGTAGTTACAACGATTTGTGGCATCTTGTCACACTGTATCTATTCATATTTAGCTGTCTATAAGCGTCTTTGTCCTTGATTTTCCACATTTTATCCATATTGTGTACGTCGTAATCAACGCCGAGAACAGATAATGGCAGAATTTCCTGCTCCCATAGAGACAGATTGCAGTACGATGAGCAAATACGATAGTGGAATTGAAAATGACGGTGAATTTGGATCGGTATAAATGAAACGAGTAAAAAACTGTCTTCATTTAGATTACTTATCATGAGAGACTAGTATGAATGGACAACCAATTCAGGCTAAAGTAACAGCTCTAATTGTAGAGTAGAAACATACTCGCGTATTTTACCGTACGCCTGAAATAAATAAATACGACATAACTTGAAATTCTCTTAGAATTAAAGCCTAAATACCAGTCAGATTGTATTCTAGCTACGCCTAAAGTCCTAAAGCTTAATATAATTGCTTTAAACATAATTTCGAACGAGTTTTGTACACAGTGAGCTGCCCAAATTTCGTAGGTGCATGGCTTGAATGAAGTCTGATCAAGTCACTAGAACGGGAGTCTATACGAGGATAATTACTTTTAGTAACAAAATTATTAGAGGATTGGATGGCAATTTTCTCTGCATTAAATTAAGTCAAGTACCTCTTAAGAAATAAGTGAAAGCTTGACAGGAAATGGCAACCTTTCTTTTAGAGCATGTGTGAAGAGCTGATACTTACATGCACGCCTTGCAGCAGCATTTTACTCAAATGACAGCAGGTGCATAGCTCATCAGTACTTGGACGAGTACCTGTCAGATCTGAAAGCATGTATTAATATGCAGCTGAACAAAATGCAGAAGAGTTCCGCAGACCCGACGATGATCATCGCGTACATAAGATAATGTACATGGTCTGTGAAGTAAAGGAGAAGTTTTGAAGAGCATCCCTGCAAACAGAATCAGGTTGGCATGACAGCTCTGATATGCACATTAACATAGGCAGGAACGATAAAAACAGGCGTCGTGGAAACCATATTTACCTCTAAGAAGATATCGGTGCCACTTGGAATGCTACCGTCAGCTGGGAATTTGAGGTTTTGGCATGTTCCAGCCGCCTCATTAATGCAGCAAGATGCAGGAACGTTGTAGTACCCAGAGGAAAGTCCACTACTAAGCGTCATGTCAATTGTTCCAGACCTAATGTTTTGATAGTCTCGGTAGCTGTTAGGTCCACAGCATTGCCACTGGGAACAAAATAGTCAAGATGTAGAACATATTCTTATCCGTCTAGGAGAGGTTAACATGCAAGTTTCCAGCTTTTGTAAATATGAAAACTTACATTTGTTTGAATGTAATCCCATTGTGTTGGCTGAGTATCTTGCTTATGGTGCTGGTAGAAAGTTTGGAGCATCATGTCTTTGAAATGAGCAGACAGTTCGTCTCGCCGCATAAACGCGAAAACTCCAGCAGCTATTTGTGCTACGGCAATTATCAGAACAATGGCCAAGAACTGTGGAAAAATTGTCATTGCATTCATGATTTAACACTCTGCCAAGCTGACTTTCCCTTTATTATCACGTGTCTGCGTTTTCAAACGTGATTACACGACTAAACTTTGTACTCACCAGACTCAAACATCCTGAGCTTCGTCTGCAACCGCCGCAACAGCCGACAATTCCTCCAAGTAAGAGCAAGCAGCCGGAAACCAGAATGAAGATTCTTCCATACTCCAGATACTGTACATTAGGACTTCCTGCATCTGCTACGTGCTGATCCACCTTTTCAGTGAGGAGGTACACTGAAAATGCCATCACAACCGTTCCTACGAGCTGATGAGCAAAAAGACACCATTTTTACAATTCATGTGCATTTGACAATTGTAACATATGACGATTCCCAGGACAGATTCGCGACTTGACTTACCATGAAAGCCAACGACATGAACACGACCCATAGTTTCATACAGCACTGACAAGCCCCCATTTTGCAAGAAGAGAATGACTTGATCCGTCCTTCTGTTAAAAATATACCAGAGTGAGCAACTTGTTTTTCAATCACATTTCTTTTTTTGACAGCATAATCTTCAAATACAGTTGTCTTGAGCCATGTAACGCAGCTGGAGCATCTATAATTGCTCATATACGAACAGAAACTTGGGATGAATGATGCGCCTACATGCATTCTGGCTTTTTTCTCCTTCTACATCTCTCAGCGCCTGTCATGCAAATCGAGACTTTCCGTTGAATTTTAGCCAACTTTACTTATTTTCACAAGTTTCTCCAACTTGCTACTACCAGCTACAAAAAATGCTTCCCTTCATTCAGACTGACATCGGTTGCAAATTAGGTAGAATCTTATGTTTCCGTCCTCGCCAAAGTTGGATTTTTCTTACAAATGATTTTGAAGAACGGGCTCGATCTGTAACTTAACCTCCCTAATCGGTCAGTACGGCTCAACTTCGCCACTTCTCGTCATTTTACTTCCCTAAAGGTGGTAGCCCCATGAGCGGCAACCAGTCTAAAGCCCAAATTACAATTAGCTGTATATATACGAACAAGACATATTTTATATCTTGTTTATCTTGGCGTTACTATGTAGTTGGTTCACCACTCGCGTACGAGTCGCCTCGTGACTTTCTCTGAAAATGCAGGCTGACAAGATACGCTTGTTCCTGCTGATGACTAATCTGGTTGATATATTCAAAGAAAATATTTGCACACGGCTGCCCGATTGTTCCTCGCAAGATAAAGCTCTTGTTTCTTTCCGCGGACAGCCATGATAATCTCGTACCTCTTCTTCTGAAGTTGGTGCTGTGATTCACTCCACAAACAGCTAACGAGTAGAAATGATTTCAATAATCTTTCCACTATTCTTGCAACCGATGGGATTAACAGCAGCAATGATTATCCCGACTAGAAATTCTCCTCACGAGCGTATCAACCGTGTAACATGACTAATTCAATGATGATAACAACCTACGTGCCTTCATGGCTGCGAACCAGTGAATCATAATTTGCCGTATCAAATCTCCTATAGTTGTTTGTGCCTTAACTCGTCCGAGTATCGGTTTCAAAAAACAGCATGATCTAACTTCGTATCTACCGCTGTTCGATCAGGATCGAAAGTCGTGTTACTCTTTCCAAACCGTTGTTACGTCGATCGGTCGATCATACATTCTCGTACTTTTGTCTCCAGTTTCAAAGCAGTTTCGGTTTGCATACCCCTTTTGCAGCAATCAAAATTGCGAAAAGACATCTCGAATGACACTGATAATCAATCAATCAAGACAATAAAATAATGAAGGTTGGATGACACTGATCCTTCTCGACTGAGATACATGAGATTCTCTTTTTTCCCAAACACGTATCAAGTATCAATGACCGTATCCTACGTGACTAAGAATGACGAACGCGCAATTGCAACATCTAACAAGAACGCATAAGGAGATGCGATCATTAGATTACTCCGCACTATTTCCCACTTCCGTCTTCCTGTGCCTTTGGCTGGGCTACCAATATGATTTCGCAATACCAATTATCGTTGATTTGCTAATAAGTGCAGACAAACGAACTTTTACAAAAACCGATAAGTGCATTGAGATCCCTTAAGGCAACTTTACAGCCATGATCCCAATCTTTACATGTTCTTTCATTTCGACACTTAGCAAAGTAACAGGTAACCAGGCAAGGATCAGAATCCGATAACAGACTGATACCGAATTACGGATTCTCGCAATGTGACGTGACCCAGAGTGAAAAACTGGTTCTTTTCGATCCAGAAAAAGCTCTTTAACACGGCTCTGAAAGCTGCTTCAGTCTGTCACACATGACGTGTTTCTAGCATCTCCTAACACTTGTCCCAATTAGAGGAAACATTATGAGCTGTGCTTACCAATCAACTAACAGACCCGCCTCAAAGTTGAACCACTATAGCTGTCATGCGAGGATCAAGTGACAAAATTTTTTCTTGTCACATGCAAAACTGTTGCACGAGATGATGGAGAACACGAAACTTTCGAGCACAATTACCACGTGCAATGCAAGTTCACCGCCGACGGGAAAGAATGAGCATGAGAGCAATTTATCAATTATTCACACACAAGTTCCTCGCTCTGTAAACTTTTCGCACTTTCGGACGCTGCACTGCATCCAGTCTTGCGGGATTCGTCGTGTAATAATTCCGTCCTTTGTCAATTCTTCAGCCTTGGTTACCAGCACAACTACCGCCTTGTTGTGATTCCGCCACTTTCACACATGTCCAAAACTCCTCAGTAAAGCAACTACCGGCACTAGCCTCCTTCAAAGTTAGGAATAAGCAGTTGCACAAAACCAGTTGTTGTTCTAAATAACAACCACGTATAACTTACTGTCCTTTCACAATATCTGGAGCGCACTATCTCTCGGCCGGCAGTGGAGAAAGTCAACAAAAGAATCTGTTCGCACACACATGGAGTGTTGATTCTCCAAGCAATGTAACTTCCGTCAATTCACTTGTGTAGTCAACTTGATTTCCATATAAGAAGAATGCCCCTGCATTCATTCGCACTTGATGAATAAATGTCACTTAAATCTCACAAGATCGAGTTTCCAGCCCTGGATTCTTGTCTGGTTCAAGTTGCGGAGATGGAATTCAAATTTGGTTGCGGTTGCAGTAGGTTTTTTTGCCTGAATGCTCGAGCATTTTGACGTGCTTGAGTCGTGTGAGGTGAGCTATTAAAGAGGAGTTGTTTTAAACAAAAAAGTGTTTGGCCTGTCTCATGTGTATATTTTGTTTTGCTCGGCCAGGAGCGTTTCTACGAAACGGCTTAGTGTACGGAGCCAGGTTCGTCGCAAGAAACACAATGAAATCACAACTCCATCCACACGGCAGGGCAGTATAGACTGAAAGTAAAGGCCTGGGCGATTGGATACAAAGCACGGGGGTAAAGGACAACTGCTCCTGTCCCAAGCTTTTAGAGTCTCGCAATTCTTCTTGTTAACTGAACGGAAGAGCATGGAGCAGGGAGAAGAACCCTCGCAATAAGCTAGCACGCGCGGCACTCTCTCCCGCACCTCTTCCTGCCGCCATTTACTATACACTGTACCTACTTTTCAAGCGGGGGAAATGCATGGCAGGGACTGTCCATGATTTCATAGAATGCATCCAGTCCAGCACTCAGAAGCGTACCTCGATCGTCTGCTCTGCCCTCTTTGAGACGAGATCAGATGAGGTTGCTAACAGCGACGCTCTCTCCATCCGTCCTCCCAAGTCATCATCTGAATCACTGCATAGGCCTGGAAGGAGAAACGGCCAAGTGTAAGCATGGCAAGCGTGTTCTTGGATGGAGACGCAAAAGAAGCTAAACTGCGAGATGAATGATTAGGAAGGAGAGTGAGGAGTGGATGCGAGCGGCGGTGCGGAGAAGAATGATGGAGAGTTATAATACCCGGATGTCTTACGGACAAGCGTGAAGTTTATGTAAGAATCAGAACCAGATCCAGGATCCAGCCACACGCTTGTCAGCTCTTCTCCAGCTTCT
>VRMD01000627.1:0-23554 GCA_009872375.1 Sminthurides bifidus | reverse complement strand
TTCCTGTTATTTGGCATCCCTCTCTCTCCATCTCAGTCTCTGTCCGTCCTAATAACGTTGATTGAGTCAACAAGAAGGAGGAGGAGAAGACGAAGGAAGTAGAAGCAGATTTGTTGTAGTAAGCGACGACGACATGCAAATCTTAACTGCGTAGTGCAAACACGTGCAAGCTCCACTCCTCATTCGTCTGTGAAGTAACACCTGTCAGTCATCCTGTGGACATCTGATTTGCTATCTCACCTTGAAAAAGGTCGCGGAAATTTCTCGGCTGTAAATCTTCACGGCTTGGACACCTTGTTGAGTGCGAGGACAAACATGCGGTCGTTGAAGGAAACATCGTTCCGAGCCCGAAGCTTACCTTATTCACTAATCATCAGATCGCCATCAACGTTTTACAAACTCGGTGGAATTCACACTATGCGAATTCTACTCCACAGCGCTAGCGCCATCTGCCCCGGTTCGCAACCACTGCACCCCGTTTCTCCGATTCGGAGAGCGTAAACGTTGCTACCGAAAGTGGCAACTTTCTAACCCGTAAAACTTGAAGGACAACGATCAGTTCAATGGAATTTCTTCGCGATTCTAGCCCAGTCCTTAGAAAAATGAAGCTGAGAAGGTCTCAGATTTTTCAACAATCAATAATACCAAGACCCAGATCACCAATCAGCCTGGGAGCCATACAGATCCAGGCACAGATTAATCTCCGCTGCTAAACTTATATTGAGTAGTTACATCACACCCAATTTCCGCCCCCCGATTCTTCTTGAGATGAAAAATAATCAGAGTGGGACGACGGGTATTTTGACTACAAATTAATGATGTGACACGTAATGTAATGCACATCCAACTGTTTCATCTAAGTAAATAATGTCCGTCAGCACATCTCTTTATGAGTAGCAAAATAGAGTGGAGAGGAGACGTAAATTGAAGAGATCGTAAATCTCCACCACCAGCCTTGTTCGTCTGTCCGATCATCTGCTCTGTTACAAGCCTGTAGGTAATATTTCCATCTTCTCCCTGTTTTCTTCGCCATATCACGACGATGACGACGAGGAAGAAACTGCCTCCATTCTCATCTCATCTTGTGGCAATCTTCTCCTTCTTCTTCCCTTCCCTCTCCTGTCGACAGTGTTTCAAAACCAGTGTGATTTTTAAATTACGTGTGTGCAACATCCAGCAGTGGTGCATTGCTTCAGTACTCGGTGCCATGCACCGACATTTAGCAATCTGCCCTGCTTTCCATCTCCTTTCCCTCTGAGACCGGGCCGGTGCACCAGCACCACCGGAACATGGTAGCAGTAACGGGAGCAACAACAGCGACTAATGTTATGTTTACTTCCGAAGGAATCTCTGCCGGGACCGGGGTAAATCACAAGTAATGTGATGGGGCAATGATGCATTTAGGTGATCTATCTCACATCCTGCGAAATTTCAAAACAAGCGCATATCATTCCTTCCTGTCTCCTTTCAGCTCTTCTCTCTGTCCGTTCCGTTACTGGTGTACAGACTATGTTGGCATCAGGACCGAAGTTACAAGTCTCTGTGCTATTTTCTATAAAGCCATCTTAACTTGGCGGTTTCTTGCTGCTTGATCGAAACCCGAGCCTCTTCCCGGAGCTGGTTCACCGATAATTCCCCATACCTCAGAGATATCTTGGGAAGTTGACATTGTTGGATTTGAAACGACCGACCTACCAAGCACCAGAAACAAGTACGAAGTGCAGACGAGAGCGTGCCAAAAGACAGACAAAAATATTCATTTAATCTAAATATTAAATCATCTCTGATGGACTAATTCCCTGATAAAATCCCGTGTAAATCATCATTTTCCTACTCGAGGACAAAAAAAAACTTTAAATCTGTTTAGTCGTTTTTTAACATAAAAATCCACTTTGAGCCGTCTCTGTCTCCTCCACCAACACGGTTGGAGTCAACGCATGCCTATGTACTCCAATTGCAAGTGCTCTGTGAGTACAGATTTTGGCATTTCTCTCTTCCTTCGTTACCATGATTCATCTCCTCGTCTTCGCTCATCTCCTTGCGAGATTTGTGAAACGGCCAATCATTCTTCCACCGAAGATGAATTCCTTCCCAAATCCTATCACTGAATTCCTGAATCAAAAAACAGTACGGTGTTCACACTCCTCCACCTCCTCGGCTCCGTCATCCCACAGCGGTGGGGCCGAGTACGAGTACACATACTCGAATAATGTGTCTGCAATTGTGAAATAAAAGTACGCAGAGATGCTATTAAACTCTGGTGTGATTCTTCAAGGAGCGAAGAAGGTCGCTCCTAAGCGTCATTTCATGTCAGACAAGGAAGAGATGGAGGCTGGCAGTAGTAGCGAGGCAGAAGAGAATGTTGCACTTATTTTTAAATCGATCCGATCCAAGTCGTAATAATTCCTCTTGTCCGCCCTCATTACTTCATCTTCGATTTAATGTGTTTTCACCTCCTGTCACGACAGATAAAAGCGTCTCGCTCTCCTTTTCAATGTCTCCCATAGTGCAATACGTCAGCAGAGAGCGATTCTTTCAGTCACATGCAATGTAACTTCTTCAGTTGCCGACTTCCGGTTCTGACCGCGAATCCTGGCGATCGTCACAAAGACACTGTCTTCCTACAGCAGTGGCAGTCAGCACGGACTGTCGACAAATGTGATGATGACTAGGGTAATTATCGGAGACTCGTTTTCCCAGCTGTGGTTCAAGGTACAGCAGTACCAAAGTATCAAAGCCTTGGACATGAGCATGGCACCGACATACTGTGACATTCGTCTCAGTAGTTGGTTGCTGAGGCTTTTATATGATTGCAAAGTGGGATTTTCACTTGATACTCTACCAGGCCACATTTATGCGGCTTAAGGCTCTTGGACTTGGGCTTGGAACTGAGAACCCGGAGACAGAAATCTGAGAGACTTGAGTCGAGGATTTATGAAAGCTGTTGCACCCCGGTTAAATGTTCGTCATTCTCGTGAGGTTATTATTTTCAATGACTTTTGATACGGGGGAGAAATATTTCAGAGGTTTAAAAATGAAAAGCTTCATCCCACAATACTTTTAGACGTTGTTCGTCACGAAGCTGACAGAGTTTATAAATGTGACTTGTGGTGTCATAAAAAGACAGTGTATTTATTCTCGGGGCGAGGAAAGGGAAAGAGTGTGTGTGAGACAGACAGGGAGGGAGCAAAAAAATTTTCCATCATGACAATCATCAACGTTTGTTACATAATCTGTGAGGATGAGAGAGAAAGAACCGTAGGAGACTCAAGAACTGGTCCAGGGCCACGGACTCAAGGATTCAAGGCTCACCTCAATTCAAATCTTTGTCAAGTCTCAAGCACCGTTTGACGACTAGTTGCCAAGCTACTGTCTAACTGTAACTAGAAACTTTGAGCTAAGACCTACTTTTAGACCAGATGAACGTACCGGTGGTAGTGGTAGGAGGGTGACCACGGTCCAATTCTAGGTGTTGTCCCTAGTTACTTGTGGTGATAGAAAAGGCGGCAAAGGGTTATTACATAGACGGAGAAATTCTCTCTCATCGGTACTCATCTCTCCCTCTTTCACTCCCTCGTCCGTCAGTCAGGCCCGGCATTGTGAATTGTACACACACACTTTAAGCTAACAGCTAACGCACATGTTTTGGTAGCCGGCCATAAAGGCGAGGCACGGGGAGGGCAAAAGGCTTATGGCGTGGCAAAGAACGGGCCCTGGTGGTGGCGGCGGTGGTGATGGAGGATTCATTCCTGTGCTGCTTTTCTCTGCCTCTCATCGGAATGACGAAAAGTGGAGGCGGGCGGACATAAATACTTATGCTGATATAGATGCGATAATATTTCGTGACTCTAGCCCATATATATTTCCCCCCTGGCGGCGGGGCGCCCTGCCCCTCAGTAATAAAGGGGACCCCAAGAACATATTTTATATAGGAATAGCAAAAAAGAGCAATTCTCTGTGTCAGCTACAAATCAAGTCCATAGCACATCAAATGCCATGGAAAGCTCGTACGCTCAAAGCATTATATCACCGGGAGAATGACAGCCGAATGGTTTCTCAGCTCGGAGACCCAGCAAGCCAGAAACTCCCCGCTATATCCTACATTATATTTATAGTCTTTTTCCTTCTCCATTCTCCGTCTCTTGAACGTCTTTTATATACGCGGCTTCGTACAAGTACCGTACCACCACACCAAGCTGCTGTTTCCTATTCCGTTCTCTGGCTGCCATCAGTCTGTAACTTTGTGCTCTTCGTCTTCCTCACAGCCATCATCAGCATCCACTTGAGGAGTGCATTGCAACTGCAAGCAAGTTTTAGGGAAAATTCCGCTCGTATTTATTTCCCCTGGTCATAATACTGTACAGCTCTTGCTGGAGTCTTCTTCTTCTTTGCACGGACTGTATAGGCAAATTCCCAACAAAAGTTTTTCTGTTCCGCACTCACTAGAACCAACTTTATGTATCTCATATTCCATCCGTCCGCCACCACCACTACCATCACCTCCCGCCATCTCATCTCCAAGTCCTCTCCAAGTCACCACATACACATTTCCGTCAATTCAATCTGCCCTCTTCTTTTTTCTCCAGCTCTTTCCCTCCATGACTTGCCTTCCATAGGACTTTCCCTCCCGCCAGTTTGCAATTCTCGCCTCGGCTTTCATTCTTCTTCACGTCCTCCGTCAGTCTTTCCATCACTCACCGCATCAGAAAATGGATGTGAGAGACGGAGAGCGGAGAAAGAACCAGGGAAACCTGTCAGCTTATTCTTCTTTCAATCTCCTCTCACTCCGGCAGACGTCAGCTATCCAGCCCACACGGTCAAGCCTGGCTGGATGACTGAACTCCCTCAGTCAGCTCAGCCATTACGACTCCTGGTCCGTCAACCAAGTCAGAAGAGGAACAATAATCAATACAGATAGCCTTTCATAATGGACGTCTCACTCCGTCTTCATCCTTCCACCAACTTCACGTTCTCTTCAGCGGACATTTATTTCCCTCGTATATTAATGCAGAGTGGTGGAGTGCTCCAGGACCGGGGCTTTAAAACGACTATAGCAACGTCCGTACCAACTTTCACCAGTCAGCAGTCAACTATTGTCAAGCACGGACGCTGGGATGCTGTACGAGTATGTAATGCAGGGGAACTATTTTCGATGTACTCATGAAGACTAGGCTCGACTGCTGACAATGACTACGGAGCGAGCTATCAATCCTTTGATTATGCCCACTGGGACAATATCGCCCGTGACAATGTCCAGAATGGAGGCGGGAGAGTCGGAGGGAGGGAGGGAGAATGTTTTGCCTTTCACACAGAGGGCTTTCACCAAGTATCAACGCGGCTTTCCCCCGTGGCCTCTTCCCCCACGGCCTTTAGAGGTATTCCCCGAGGTGCTTAGTGACGCTGGGAGGTCATCTTGTCATTCGGTACTGTTTTGCATTGGGGGGGATGGCATGTGCCCATTAGTGCTTGGTTCTTAATTTCTTCTCGGATGTGACGCATTTCTTGATGAAAACGTAGTTCAAGTCTTTTTTTTCAAATGAAAAACCGTTACTTTCTTCAGCTTCAGCTATTGAAGTAACTTCTCGTCGAGACTCATGTACAAGGTTGCAGATATTGCATTTATGCAATTGGCAATACCAGAGCCCACATGCTATTCCGGTGACGAGATCTGTGTTGCAGATCCGCTTATGGATAATAGAGGATGAAGGAGTGAGTGGTTTGGCTCAGTCAGTTTGTGTGCTCTCAAGCCGGAGATTGTGTATCTCTTGCATGTGTCAGACTGCAGGCGTAATAATTTTTGCCATCTTTAGAAATGGCTGAAATGCTCGTTCTACTTTCTGACTTGGCGTCAATCAAGGATTGGAATACGAGTGCAACATGGCGGTAGAGAGGAGGCGAGATGGGTGGGGAGGGAGATGAAGAGCCAGGGAGTGAAAGGGAGAGAGAGAGAGGAAGAGAAAACTACAGACAAGACATATAATTCCGGCCCATCAAAAACTGACCATTTCGTTCATCCAATATTCTTTGACATGATCACTCATATGTCACCCATAAGTACGGACATTAACATGGACAAGTTTCCGGTTGCATGAGGACAGAGTGGCAGCCTTCTGTAAGAGCTCGAGGTTGCCAAAAGCAAAGCTAGGGCAGTGCTATACAGTCCCTCCTGAAACTCAGACACGGATGTGTCGATTCCACTTGTCCAAGTTGTGAATTCAGATCTAGTTCTGACGTTCCTGTCCCTAGTTTCATCTTTTTATCAGGCGGGAAAACGGAGAGGAGGCTGAGAAGGTCGGGAAAGTCGCAACGGCTTTCGCTCATACTTATGCCGTAATCCTCACTCAGTCTCGCATCTGTCTTGCCCAGCCAGATTTCCGTCTTTCTTCTGTGACCGTGTGCCCGTCTTCTGACTTCGTCCCATTGCATGGACTCTGGCCCTTGCTAATATGCCTGTTTGTGGGATGTATGTAGTGAAAAAAATTTGAATTTTTCCCCTGTCACATTTCCCAACATCATCTGTTGATGCTTACGGTTGTGAGAATGATGAAAAAGTAGCTGGCGTTTCCATTTTCAGCTGTTGTATTTGCGTTTCGTCATGTCATTATTTCATCGTTTCATCATCCCTCGTCTGTCGTCACTAGCTATTACATGCATGCATCTATCTATCTTTCATAAGTGTGTCGGATGGACTTTTTATTTTTACCCACAAACATCATCAAAGCATCGTCTTCGACACTCTGCAAGGAGGAGATGAAGGACACAAGAGGTGTGTAAAATCCCACAATTTGCTCCATCGCTTGTAGCAGTACAGGCCCTTTACCCGGGGATGTGCGGTATAAACTTTGTCCTCTGTAACTTAGGCTACGTTCTGTGACGAGCTTCCTTTCTATATCCGGTCTGGGAATTCCGCCCGTGCCTTGGTCCGGTCTCAGCCGACGTGGACGTGAATGGCTGACGTACAAGTTGAAGTTATTGGTAAAAGTTTTGGGTGCTCGGAAACTTGTTCAGCACTTGTTCCATCATCAGTCATAAAGTGTGAAGCACTGACAGAATTGTGGTATCGTCAGCAGAGGATTTCGGTCAAGAAAAGATGCGGAATTTTCCTCCAAGACCGACCAATCTGCAGTATGGCATGTACACTACAAGTCTCCTGTTTTTATAGCCGGAGTCCTCGTACCGTACTTGATTTTCAAAGTCTCGCTCATTTGCGGTCAATTCCCGGCCTCCAGCTTTTGTTTCACTTAATTTCCTGACAAGAAGTAAGGGAAAGAGGGAAATGTAAATCATTGCATTTTCCCTCACGTTCCACTCGTAGTTGTGTGGCATTTGCTCGATTGGAATTGTCCTGAAAGGTGGTAGCCGGGAGGCAAAGTTTGTTGCATTTTGCCATGTTGTGTATGATTCCTCAACCCGTCCATTCTTGACTGTTGATACCACACAGCTATTCTTCAAGAACCAAACTCTCTCAGGTTGCCTTCATCTCATGAAAGGGAGCTATTCACAAGAGCGAGAGGAGGACCAGATGAGATGGCGAGCTGGCATGAGTTGAACAAGTTGTTTTTTTTTTCACCAATTTCACAAGCTTTTGGCTCTCGGCTTCTCATAATTTAGTTTGTTGAGTCTATTCTGTCCTTTACACAAGTCCATATTTTAGTGGTCCTCATAAGTCATCATCTTAGTGGACTTACCCCTCCTTCCCGGAGGACGTGACAGGTCAGCTATAGGTCATTCTTAGTCCGGCGCCATCTCACCTGATTTATGTCCACTCTGCTGTCCAACTAATAACCGAGCTCTAAATTTACTCCAATTCATTGAACAAATCAATGTGCATGTGGTCTGTGATCCGGACCCACCCCCACCCCCTCCCCCGTCCGTCCACCATCCTTCACGTTCAACTTTCTCCCAATCATAACAATAACTTTGGACCTGTCTTCCATCCCGGAGTCTTTACAGGGAAAGCATGAGGGGTTGTTGAAACTATACCGTTAGGTTGTCAACGGCCTGGTGGTCACACATCCTCCCTCCTCCTTCATGAACGGATGAGTAGGAGGCAGTAATCCCTAATACAGTGCTGGAGATCAAGGGAGTACGTGGACTGTACTCTACCGGCCTTTCACTCCACTCTCGCCGTGACTCTGCCGAATTCCACTCTTTCTTTGTTCAGTGACTGTCGACTGTTGCACATTAAAATATTGTTTTATGTCCGTAGTTTTACTTGTCGTAAATAAATCTCGTCACCATCTAAACGCTTGCTATTTTAAGCAATCTATAAGGACATGAGAGATTTGCCGGGGAAACAAATAGTCTCGGTGCGGCATGCTCCTACTAAAAACTATGAGCGGGTAGTTTTTTTTTCTCCTCGTCCTCCTCCTCCTCTTCTATGAGCCGGTTGAACACATTGCATCAAGATTGTCTTCGATGGACGGAAATGACCTAAGGATTTATTCAGTGTACACTCTTTAGGCCCCAACCAGAGACTTTATTCAACAAGATTTATAAGTGTAGTAAATTATGAGAACGAGTGAAAGAAAGCATCCAGTAGACCGAACCATGCCTCTGGCTCTTCCTCCCACCACAGTCGTCCAGTCAATATACCAGAGGTACTATTACAGTCCTGCCGGAGCTTAGGCTTAAACCAGTACTGGTGGAGGGAACTCGTTGTGAAAAACTTTCTCCGCACAGCCCTTCACCCTCACTCACACATCCGTCCTGCATTCACCGTTATAGAGCCGACGTGCATACTTTCACCAGCAGAGTTGCAAAGACTCTCCGGCACTGGAGTCTCCACTCGAGTCTGTCCTCGTATCCGTTTGCAGTATTTTCCAAGCCTGTCGTTCCTTCATTTTATGGACATAATTCTTGCGAGCCTAAAGCGCCCGCTTACAGCGTCACCTCCGCAGTATTTTATCCCTTTCAAAGGCCCGAAACTGGCAATTATCGCTCAAGAAGTTGGCAACATTCGGCACTAGGAGTCCTGCCATTCAGTCCTTTGTCCCAGTACTGAGAAGGGCTGGAGGGATGTGTCCCAGGGCTTTTGACGAGGTTCAAGTGTCCTGGCGATTCTAATGGCGTTTTGGGTTTTGCCCATACCTGAAAGGGATTGAAAGGCCGCCATGTTGGTGGTCAAGCAGTTGATTGCAAGAGGGAAGCAATAAGGTCCTGTTGTAAACTGAATGTGTATGCCAGGCTTGTTTCTAATGTACAGTGAACGGCAGTGTTTCTGTAAACCTTCACGTTTCTTGTCCACTGCCCTCGTGAATTATAGCCCATGCACTTCTCTTTGAGATCCACCTCCTCATGCTCATTACAGTTTCTTCTCGTCATTACTATTTTGTGCTTTTAAAAGATCCATCCATCTCATCAACTGTGGGGGTACCAACGGGCTGAGAGCTGCGCTTGTGAGTTTTGTGAGCTCGAAAAATGCACTGCATCCAATCCCAATGCACTTCTCCAAAGGAAGCGTTAGCTTCAAACGTGAGCCAGCAAGGAGAATTACCCAAGGTGGAAAGGAGCTGTTGGACATGAGCACATGAGCCTGCCACAGATAGGAACCAAGGTCTTTTCCACAATTGTAAATCTTTCAAAAACCAGACTAAAAAACAATGGGAGGACAGAAGACGAGGAATAATTCACAGCCCGACTACCACAAGTAATGAGAAATCATCCGCCACATATTGATGAATAGTTATGATTCCATCAGCCTTCTTTCTTCCCCAGCCATCTCATCTCCCGAGCTCCAAAATACATTGGACTGGATGCTCTGCTTAAATGGGTGATCGGGCTCACTCACAGGCTCAACGGCTCTGATCTACAAAGAGTTGTGCAACAGTCTTGTATCTCGTATATTTGTTTCGAGAACCTCCCCCCCTCCAGAACAGGCAGTTGTTAATCGTGAACATGAACATTCCATCATTATGAAAGTCCTTATTTATGAGTCCGACGGCTATTAACTTCTTATCTGGTTAATTTTCAACAATCAGGTGTGTACCAACCAGGTTGGTGCTGGCGGTATAAAAGAGGATGCTCAAGCCCTGATCTAGGCCTGGTCCACATGCTTTGAATGCATGGAGGTGGTTCAATCACGTGTGCAATTAGCCTTACGTCAGGTGACATAATTTCTTGAGTCTTAAAATAGATCACGGGCTTCATCCACAGAAATACGCTTGTAACTGTATTTACTCCCGAGGAAAATTGTCAGCTGAAGCTGCGATTACTTGCGAAGGTAGGCATCACCAGTGGGTGCTGGAAAATAATTTCGAATTGAGGGATGAATGAAGTGTAACCATGCAGAGAAATTGCCCAGACATCAAAACCGGACAGGTTGGAACACATGTGACGCACAGAGTCGTTAAAGAAGGAAATAATAAATGTTTCGTTTTATCTCCCGTAATCCTGTCTACAAAGTTAATGAAGCCGCCGCACATTAGCAAGTGTGTACAAAAGTGCAAATGGTGCCATCAATCCTTACATGTGCGTCGCCAGCTGAAAACTCAAAGACAGCACTTGGTGTCACCTTACAGTACTTATGTTGGATTGCTCCTGGCAATCGACACTTGTGTTGGCAAGTGTCACATTATGACGATACGATTCAGATCACCTTGGATGAAGACACGGCCTGGTCTGTGAACCATGAATCCAATGGTGTATGTGTTATACGGAGGACTGTGTGTGAAAATGGTCTCATTTCCTAAGACGAAAGGTTAGCATAAAAAGAAGAGGACATGAAGGGAAGTACAAGGGAGAGGGACGACGTTGTGGAGATGAAAGGTTGTGAAGACGAAGAGAGGAAGGAGCCATTGGAAAAGTTTGTGTTAGTGTACGTAAATTTTCTTTTTGGGAGAATCATTCAAGTCCGTAGGATAGGTAGGTGTAGCAGTGTTTGAATTATAGCTTTTACTTGTGGGGCGGGCGGGGGAAGGGGGTGAAAACGGAGGTTCGAATTGTCAAAGTAAATCACTAGCATCACAGAATCACTAGTCGTAAGGGTGGGGAGTGACTCATGGATATATATCACAGCCACATATCAAACTGGACGGACAGTTTTTGAAGGGATGAAGGATTTATTTGAGCACGATGTGCTTCTCCGTAAGACATAAATTCTGCTCGCTTCTTTGAAAACACATTCCCACACCGCATCAACTCCACACAGCCGCCCAACCTATCCAAAGAGATGCTCTCTGCATCCATCTGCCAGCCAGCCAGCCTGCCTGCCTGCCTAACTCCCTTCATATACGTACAGCTGGCAAGTCCAAGTACCAGTATAAGGACCGATGAACGAATCTTTTCCTTTTCCTGCCCCTTTCTTATTCTTCGCAATTCTCTCTCAGTCTGTAGAAATACTCCCTGGCCCGAACTTAGGCCAAGTGCATACATGCCGTGGAAGAGACCGTCCGCATCTTCATCCTTACCCGGCCTGGCACTGTACTATACTACGGAACTTTCCGTCCGATCAGGACGTCCAAGTCTCTGGCTCGGAGTCAGAGTTGTTGAGAGAATTTGGACGGAGAGAGAGAGAGAGAACGACTCCGTATTCTTCCATTCAACATCTCTTTCCTTCCCTGCATGACGAACTTGGGACATGGCTCTCATCCTCAAATTATCGAATGAACGACTCCCCTCACTTTTCCAACACCCCGTCGTCACCCTCTCGCATCTTCCCTTTATGAAGACTCCTTGCCTCCTTCCACTTGTTCACCTTCCCACCTTTCTCCTAATTTGAAATCAAAACTTGTTCAATTATTACATTAAGCGTTTTCGGCGGAAATTCACCTGAACCATGGGCTCGGACGTGCAACCGGAATCAGTTTTAAAGAGCAATGGTCGACAGGCAGTGTTGCCGCTATTGACGTTTAAAAGCGTGGATTATTGAGGAAAGGGAGGGGGAGCTCCTATGGTCTCCCTGACGCGTTGTTGAAGTAACGTTTTCTCAAGACAGGACTGAGGAGGAGACGAAGCCGCAGAAGCAGGAGCAGACTTTACTTGTTATGGCAATTCTGTTGCTGATCATCATCTGAAATCTCATTTTGGGACATAAATTACGATCACAAGTCATGGCAAATCCATGCCCCACAACTAAATTACAGATTAGTCATCCAGATTATCGCTTCCCAAGACTTTATGGCAGGGGTGCAAGCGTGCAAGGAAGTCGGAGTGGAGGCAATATCGAGTTCTATAAGTCAACACGTTCCAAAGTTTCACAGGGGGTTGGGGGATGGATCACGGGGGGAAATACTTTGGAACACTGGCGTTATTTGATACGACACTATGCTGGCGCTGCAGTTTTGCCAATGTAGTGACGACTTGATGGTTACTGGTGATGGTGAACAGGCACATTACTTAACTTCCTGGCTTGATGATGGAGGAATACTGTTTTCGAGGTTCCGTTCGTCTTCTTGTAGGGTTTTGGTGCCTGGGAATTCGTGCTGGGTGTGAATACAGGAATAGTTGGTTTGTTAATTTCGACACCCTTTGAACAAAGTCTGGCCCGACTCGGTGTTTTTCATTACGGGGACGATGGAATTGCCCATTCCTCATTCATGATCCTTCACCCATTCGTCAGTCGGGCTTGTGGGACTTTAAATTTATTGCATTTAATCCAAATCCTTCAACCACCTCCTGTCTATTCCAAGGCCGAAAGGTGGGATTTGCTCATGAGTTATTATTATTAGTCATACGCCTCACAACAATGGAGAGCTGGAACTGATCCTCTTAATCTTCATAAGGTCTAAGCGGGGGTCTTTGAGCATTAAAAGTTTGTTGTTTTCCACTCCAGCTTTTCTTCAAGCAGGGACTTAATTTGTAGTAAGTTCACAAACCCTGTGTCAAGTCCCTGGTTTGGAATCAGTCATAGGGCACTTCACCGGAATAAAGCTTGGAGCTATGGAGGTGAACAGCGACACTTTGAATTTTGAATTAGTTCAACTTCATTGCATTTATGAGCACTAATTCGCAAATGGGCCAACCGCCTGCATAAATCCAGTAGTCTGGCGAAGAAGAGGGCGATGAAAAATCGTAATCAATAGGAATTTAATTCCCGCCCACCTGCCCAGGTGTGTGATCATTGATCATGAATTAACCTGTAAGTTCTAATGGACAGGATGCGGGTTAAGCTACGTAAGAAAGTCACACTGGATTGAATCACAGTCTTGGGGTCTCTCAAGCACGATTCTCGGGCTGTGATTGGCTCAGAGGATTGTATCTACTAGCCTGTCCATTGGGCAGTGGTGAAGCTTGAGGAAAAGTAAGGCCCTCGGTCACGTTCATCAGTCAGTTCATTCCTTTGGATATGCTGCTCAATTTTCCATTAGGAATTAATACAGTGTTCTCTCTCTCTCTCCCACGGTATGACGGTATCAATCACATGGACCAAGCTTTGCTTTGGTGTAAGAAAACTTGTTGCAGTATTAATCCGTCCTCGGCACATAATTTGGTCCATCCCCCTTGATAATTGTCTGTGCTCTGATTCTCATTCATCTGGTTTTTTCCTGCCCTGCCTCTGGTACCTGTAGCTGAATGACTTGCCTCATGTGGAGATGTCCATCCCTGTCTACTTCTACCTGCCTGGTTTCAGTAGGTCGGGGCTCAAAGATACTGTGAGATGGAGGAATTGTCCACTTTTTGATTGCAGTAATTTGTTGTAGCATTCACTCACCCCATTTGAATTTCCTTCATGTCCCACACCGTTCATTAGTCTTGTCGACCTCTGCCTTTGTGCTCCTCTGGTATTGTCCTTGCTTGTATCAATTCTTCTCAATCATAAGCTGTTTTGTAGTGGTATCGCGTGATGGAAATCGCAACACCTTGAAACATAATTCATTTTGGTGAGGGATATAAATTTTAAATCTTGTCACTTTCCTCATCCTCCCAATGGATTTGGTAATCGTCAGCTTCTTAGCAGTTGGTGGTTGGTGGCATTGGCTGGCCGACTGGCTGGTTGACAGGTTTCCACCACGGCTTGCATGCATGGATGCTTGGCCTGCCTCTTGCCTGAATTGCAGATCAACTCCTTTCAAGCTCGCATATATTCATCGAGCATCATTGTCAATCTGTTGGATCACGACCCGCCCCTCTCACTCCTGAAAGGATGCGGAGGAAATGGCCAAAAAGAGGAGCAGATGACCATGTGGTCGTCGTCGCTACATGCTCCTTTCCACCACCACCACGGCATTGACACGGACACAGAGTTGGTGCTTGCTTTGAGATGGATACCTTTTGAAATTGCCCAAACAAATGAAAAGTAATTTCTCAAGTCTGACACTTTGACGAATTTACAACTTGTTCATAGAAAAAATTCCTTTAAAAATCCCTATTAATAAATGCGTAGCTGCTCCTGCCATTCCCCAGGCCTATGAAAATACAGGCAGAATGCTACACAGCTTAAGCACACTGCCGCCGTTACCTTCATATTCACATGATGATCATGAGCACTGGTCCTGGCATCATCTCCGGCCTGTCCTCATCCTCACGCCACATGATCGTGGATGATGTGAGGATTTGAGCAGGACTGGACAGCACACGTTTCCAAAACCGTTCAAAGTCCCAACTGTCTCAAATGATAAATTAAGATTTCACCTTAAAATCCTTCCGCTATTGGGAGCCCTGCTTGGCATCCCGTACATCCATCCATCTCCTGTCCGCATCCTATTGACGTCCCTTTGATGGCCTTTATGAAAAATAGTTTACATGGAATTTCTACAATTCTCTCATCATCATCAGCCAGCCACCAGCACCATTTCCCATCATTATTCTTCTTTTTAATGTCCGATTCTAGGTCATTTGATCGTGACAGCTTCCCTGTGTTCTCAGCGGTGCGTTTCAACTCAGCCGAGGCAGGGGTTTCAGACTGGTATCGAGGCAGCGCAACTTTCCAACTTTTGGGATTCAATCCTGAAATTCATGAATTCTGCTAAAGGAAAGATGTGAAAAAGTATAAACCTTGTAATTCCAAACCAAAGCCATGTACAATCTAAGCTTAAAGTGTTTACAGAATTTTTGACGTTGAATTGGAGAGGATTTAGCGCAAGTGAGATGAAGCTTGAGACAACGACGACAACATATTTATTAAAAGGAGGCGACACACCTTGAATCGCAGGAGCAAAATCAAAAGGACAATTACACCTTCGCATAATGTTATTCATGGCCTGAGACTTGTTTGGTGACACCTTTTTGAATACCTGTGCTAATCAGAGACACTTGATAGAATTTATTAGCTCCGTGCTCCTTCATCTGCGATTCACGCAATCTTCTGCAGCTTAGCACTCTGCTTCTTCATGACGGTGTCTCTGTCTCTGCTCACCAGTTTAATAACATTGGTCTATGGCACTTGTCATCTCGTGTTCCGTTAGCATCTGCTAATCAACTCGGAGCTTCCAGGTAAAATCATACTCGATAGTCGGCAAAGGCATATGTACTACTTGCCGATGCTGGAGCATCAAGGCAGATCGCTAACCTACATAAAATTACGCTTGCCGCTAATAAAAGTGTTCCAAGGAGGAAGTGGAATGACTTGATCATGTTCTCGAGGCAATGGCTCATGGCCAGGCATTCGCCACAAACTCGAACGAGATCTTAATCAGAAGGGTTTAATGAGAATCAGAGTCATTCTTGTCACATCTACCAGCTCCCTCAAGACGGAGTTGGGGCCATCATGCTCTCGCATCGCATCCTAAATTCGTCCCACACTTTCATTTCTTTGTTTTAATCACGTACGAGGAATGAAATTATTCTCGCACTCCGCCATACCGATCTGCTAAAAGGCCTACCTGGCGGTCCTGCGATAGTCATGTCCCATGCTATTTCAAGCTGTCCATAATTCCTGCTGACTGGCAAAATCATGTGGGTTACAACAAGCTTGTGATATTGGGTCGCTAATTTGTCTGGAAGATGTTCACCACCGGTTTATATTTCCGCTCATCAGGTGGAGAAAGAAACCGGATCTGAGAGACAATATTCATTGCAACTTTTCCGGCCGAAATGTCACAGGGAGGCGGGCATGAGGGACTTGAGATTCTGTCTGGTGTGTGCCGTTAATAATCCTTGTCTCAAGCAATAATCGGGGAAAGGATGAGGTCTGGCAAGTTCACATTAGGTAGCTGGACTGGAGATAGTTGCGGAAAAGCATCAAAGATAATCTCGCTCAAAGGAGGAGGAGATGAAGAGGCTGGTGGATGGCGAGGCGTTAGCGAGCCACTTGTGATAGATGCGGAGATCGCGCCTGGAATTTTTACAGGACAAAATCAGGAGAGACGAGTAATTAATATGATGCAGGGTCAGCAGTAGTGTTTTCCTCTTCTGTGTACATGTGCTAAAATTTACTTCCTCTGAAGTTTGATTTCCCCTCCTGTTGTCTGCCTCATCTCCGTTGCTGGCTAAGGAACAAGTGGAATGCAGGATGTGCTGAGCTCGGCGGCCGGCAAGCCGGCCGCTGGAGAAAGCGGGGAAAGTGCGATGGTGGTGATCATCAAATGTGTGTATTATTCCTATGATTGGGCTCATGGAGTGGATGTTGTGTATCGCTGGTGAATCTTTTTCCTCCGGCTTTCTCCTCTTCCTTTCCATCATCGTCCATACGGGTGTCAGAAAGGAAGAATCGTGAGAAGAATTCAACTCACTCATTCTTTTGATTGCACAGATAGTCACTATTTCCTCCGGAGCAAGTGATGAGAATTCTCAACAAATATTTAGCTGAAAAAAAATCATATCGCACCTCCCTCTCACCGCCTCTTCATCTCTCATCTTCTGATGGACACTCCAAGTCCGCATAGAACTTTTATGTATCCGTCCTTGTTTTCTCCTCCAGAACATCACGGAGGAGAACATCAACTCAAACAGACGAGTCCAGCAAACGCATTCACTCATGCCTCTGTTTGATGCGTCAGTCCGTCCTCCCTGAGTAAGCGACTGGTCTGGACCCTGGTCCAGACTTATTCAGCACTTTCTCTCCATTGTGCGAAAGAATGAGCTGAAGCCATATGATATCTCGCACCATCTTTCAGATTCCCATTCCATCTTCGCAAGTGCCGTCAATTCCTCTTCACATGACTAAAATCCGTTAAGTGTGACAAACTTCCGCCTCTCTCTTCACTTCCGTACTGCCTGTCTAAATATCTTGTTGCTTTTGGCCAGAACCAAAACAATATGTTTTGCAATCAATTCCCTCTTTCTCTTCTCCAGTTCAAAGATGTAGTCGCAGAACTCAGGCTTATCTATCACATCTGCCAATCAAATCTACAACTGTAATGGGCTTTCACAAACTTCTCCCCTTTTACCCCGTCAGTCAATCAAGTTTACATGTCTCGGAACATAGAGTTCCAAGCGCCAAGTTCATGCCCCAGTGCTCTACGCGATTACTGCGAAGTATCCTCATTTAAGATAGTAGCGATTGGAAATGGAATTGTAAGAGCTGACGTTGGTTTTCTCTATTGCAGGGGAGCTGGAAAACTTGGCTGCTGCAGCAGCAGCAGCGGCTGCCGCCGCTGCCGCTGGAGATCCAGATGGCGCTGCGGACTTAAGGGCTGCTGCCCTTAAGCACTTTAGCAAGGAGCATGGTAAGTTTGTACACCTGGTTCGATTTCGGCTTCATCCAGCGATTTTAGACCGGGATTTGATTTGGATGCTGTTGTTTTAGATTCAGGCTCAGATGAACTCTCAGATGACGGGGACAAGTCTTCCGTTTCCACAGGATCTCCGAGCAGAACCGGACCTGGTTCTGATTCACCCCTATCTTCACCATCGTAAGTCTTTCAGCCAATTTTCCAGCAATGAACATAATTGAATGGACAGTCCCGCCTTAAAGTACTCGTGAAAGAGCCCTCTTACTAATCTATAGGGAGGTACAGCCCAACTTCAAAATTATCTAAATTAAACGGCATTTATTAACCACGCTGTTTCTCTTACAGCCTCAGTCCATCACCAGGACAAAACGGTGGAGCAGTATTAGACTTCAGCCGAAGGTCCAGCCGTCGGCTAAAGCAACGGACTGACGAATCTCGCATCGCAGAATCTCTCGCCGGCCTCAGAACCGGCACGCCCACAGCCACCCACACAGACAGTCCCCTTGACCTCTCCGTAGGTCACGTGGTGAAGAAGGATGAGCCCCCAAAGAAGATGTTCAAGTGGGGGGAGAAGGGTGGGATTTGGAACGGAGCCTCTACTAGTCCAGGACCCGATATGACGTCAAAGGCTTTGGAAAAGATGTCAGAGATGGGTCGCGTGAGCCAAGCGGCCATGGCGGCGGCAGCCGCCGCTGCCGCTTCAGACAGTCGCTTGACGTCTCCCGGAAGTCGAAGTGAGTCTTTAGTCTGTTGTGAGGATGGCACACGGCTTTCTTTCGAGCCAGTAGCTAATTACACGTGTTCCTTTGTTTCTCGTTAGCGAGCCACGTTGATAGCATCAGTCAGGTTTTTTTACACTTCCGCAAAATTATGAGCTCTGTAGTAGACCTCCCACCTGAAGCTAGATCTGGTGGTTTCAATCTGTTAAGACGCCAAGCCCAAAATGATAATGGCCATGAGGCAGTATAGTATGAGTAATACGAATCTGGTGACTTGGAAAAGAAATCAGGAGAATCACCAAGGCGCATCGTTAGACACCATACGAGTTGGTGTACAATGAATGCAGTGCAGAGAAGAACATAAGGAGAATGAGTTACTTTGCTTGTTTATTAGTTTGAGATGAACATCTGAACATGGTGTCGTGTGGAAACAATAGTTATTATTATGATTATTGCTTATATGATTCTCCCTCCTGACTTGTTTACGAGGATCATTGGCGCTTTTAATTGCGTTTCCCACCTTTCTGACGGAGTTCTGTATACTCTTTTGGAATTTTCCCCCATCACTCAGTCATTGGTCAAGTTTGGAGATCGTGAGTCCGGCTGTCTTGCCCACCTTTTGTCTGAAATATCTTGCTGCAAAAATCCTGCCCTTTCTTGTAATGAGGTGTCTACAATCGTGTTGGCAGTAGTAATAATTTAATTTTGGTATCAATATTCACCACAAAGCCGGTCATAAATCAATCACCCTGCTTTAATTACTTATTCCAAACTAGTTTTGCAACTAATGAATAATGAGTAGTCGATGGACGGATGGACAACCCTGCGTCACGACCCTTCTTTTATGTTCTTTAAATTTTTTCCTCTCAAAACGGCCGCTCAGTCGAGGTACTACATACGTCAACTTAGGCCAGGTAGGCAAGAGGGCAAGAATCAGTCGAAAGATGCAAGATGCAAACCTCTCACATCTGAGTTGCCGATGATGCTTCAACGTTTAGCCGCTATCTTCATTAATCTAATCTTTTTTGATTCTGGCAACATTTCTCACCTTTACATTTTTCTGAAAGGTAGTGCACGCAGAGGTAAAATTATGATTCATTCATTTCCCTCATTTCTCAAACCTCGTTTCTCTCTCGCAGGCTCGTCAAGCTCTTCGTGGCAGGCGCAGTGGTTGGCACAGAGCTCATGTGGCACTCGGGACGTTTTACGCTGCGTATGCTGCCGCTTAACTTTCCCTTCCCTCTCCGCCCTCTCCACGCACATGAAGGAGGCCAAGCACGGTCCACCCCTACCCAGCTTGCCATCCCCGAAGGGTGCGGGTCAGCCCCCTCCGACTGTCGCGTCCCATCTTTCACCACCGACGTCGCTTCAATCATCCTCAAACTCTACTCACGACTCGTCACTACTTCTTAAAGGTACGGATAAATAGCATTGGTTCAAAAAACTTGAGCGTTTTAATTGCCGATGCTTGTGTGATTCAGCCAAATTTATTGCCATGGCTACCACTCGACTCAGGCTGTAATCCAGTTAATCGTCAGTTGAAAGGAAGAAGCAGAAAAGTTTAATGTCCAAGGTGGTTGATGGATGATTTCTAGCGTCATGTCGGACTCGAGCAAGGGGTAGTGGAGGAATGTGGGGGACTCACTCCCTGTCTCTCTTACCCTCTCTCCTGTCATGAAATCTAATTAGCAATTATTCCCTGTATTGCCAAAACATTCAACCTCTTTCTTAATTAACTTTAATTACCCACGGAGAGCCAGGGCATTAAACGGAGCGTGTGCGTTTCTTTTTTCCCCAATCCTTAAGGCTTACCTGGCAGGAGTGCTTTGTTTCATTTACGGCTCTTCATCATCTCTCCTGTCCTGCTTGTCGCTCTCACGGTGCTCTTAATCAGGAGCGGAAGACAAGTTGGCTATTTTTGCGGATTCCTCTCGTATTTTATCATCCTTCACTCAACTATTTCATGATCTTACATGATTTCTCTTCGTTCGGCCACTCTTTTTTGCATTACTTTCTGCTTTAAACAAACGTCGGTTGAAAATTCCAATGGAGTTTGTCCAATCCTTATCGTGAGATTATCGTCAGCGAATAGAAGGGAATAAGTTAGAAACTAAGATGCTAAAGTACAGCCGACACATGTGTAATTTCTTGAACCATCATTTAAATATAATGTATACTCTAGAAATAGCTATTTGAAAAGCAACACGAAATGAATTCCATGAACAGGGTTGCTAAACTCATTTCCTTAACTGATTTGCAGAAACTGTTCAACTTCCAAGGAAATTAGTCAGAGGTAAGGAAAAAAGTCCATATAGTTACTCTCACAATTTGCTATCTACAATCAAAGCTTATACTATGAAATCGTTAACATTTCTTTGAATTTTAACCATAAATAAATGCTAAACTATGAAAACGTTTTTACTCTAGGCCAAGACGTTTGGTTGGGCAAAGGTGCGGAACAAACCCGACAGATTCTCAAATGCATGTGGTGTGGACAGAGCTTCCGGTCGCTGGCGGAAATGACGGCTCATATGCAACAGACGCAGCATTACACCAACATCATTTCTCAGGAACAACTCATCTCGTGGAGATCTTCCGAAGACAAGACTTCGTCAACCAACTCTCATGTCAGCGCTGTGCTGACTTGCAAAGTTTGCGATCAGGTAGGCAACACCACCTGGTGGCGGGAACTTCCTTTCTTTGGTGACAATCCGTCTTGTCTCAACTTTCACCAAGATTTTCGATCCAATTACGTGTAACGTAAGATAAACACAAAGGAATGGAAACCTACAATTTTACGCCATAGAGAGAATTCGAGGTAGAAAACTGCCATGGTGTGCAATCAATAATTTTTGAAAATATAACCCGTCGCTTTAACCAAGCCATAATTTTAAACTGTAGTATCTTAAGCAGGGAAGAATTCTTAACACAAAAGCATGTCACGGAAATTTAGCTTAGAATTGACTCGGAGAGCCAACACGATCAGTGAGAAACTTGACTCAGTCTGAGCGACTCCTTTGACACGATATCAAAACAATAGAAAGCGAAGAGCGAGCCTTGAGTCGGAAAGGATTGCAAAGATTTCTCAAGGAGTGTTGTACCGTGCGTATTGATTTGCGCTAAAACAAAGGAGGTTTTTTTTTCTCCAACTTGTCTCACTCAGATCAGAAGAGAAGGGATTGAGCTGCCAAGTCATGTTCACAGGGGATCTGAGTGATCGGTTTGAAAGTTGAAAAATCCATGGTGAAAGTCAGATGAGATTCATTGAGCACCATTATAAGCATTTCTCTCTTTATTTTTTTTCCTCCTCTCTCATCGTCTTTCCCTTTTTCCGGCCGTTGGTCGGTCAGCGGCAGTTGTTCTGTGTCTGTCCGTCCGTCCAACCATATGGATACTTTCACAGAGAAGTGGTTTTGTTACAAACAGCTTATATTTATTCTCTTCACAGGCTTTCTCCTCGCTGAAAGAGCTGTCAAATCATATGGTAAAAAATTCACATTACAAAGAGCATATTATGCGCTCGATTACGGAGTCAGGTTCCAGAAGACGTCAATCACGGGAAAAGAGGAAAAAATCCCTACCAGTTCGCAAGCTGCTGGAGCTGGAGCGAGCCAACACAGATTTGAAGAAGGAAATCCGGATCTCATGTGAAAAATGCAATGAAAAAATACCTGCCCCAGCTTTCGTGGAGCATTTAAGGGTTTGTGAACCGAAAATGATGGGTTTACCTCCCTCTTTGAATTCCCACCACAGTCCTGGCGGCGGAGCAGGCATACCCAATTCACTCAAGTCTCCTCAAAATCGTATGAATCATCATCATCAACAGCACGGCTCTCACCATCATCACTCACCTCAGCCGAATCTGCAACATCATCATAACAAGGAAAAGGATTTACGCTCCTCCTCCGCAGAGCCGCCGCAAGATCTCACTCTCTCTCACCACGCTAATCACAAGGACAAAGACAATGGAGTTGACACTCCCGCCGGACACAAAGGCAAGGACTCCAAAGACTCCTCTTCCGTTCTGAACGCAATCGAGAAGATGATTGAAAAATCCTTCGATCACCGTGCCAAAGGTGTGAATCCAGCAAGCAATATGGGGCTCACTCCCCCCATCGGGACGAGGTAGGCTAAAAAATGCTCCTATTTTCAATTTTAAGATGATTTACCTGAATATATGCTTAATTCCCCATGTTCGATTTCCAGTATCCTCAAGCGTCTCGGCATCGACGAGTCAGTGGACTACACCAAACCGTTGGTCGACCCCAGCGTGATGCTGATTCCGCCACGGTACCCGGGGTCACGACCCCGGAGCGTCTCTTCGGAAAAGTCGGACGATACCGGTAAAATGCTCGCACCGACCACCCCATCTCCCAACAACTCCATCGGTGGTGGGTCCGACTCAGGTGCTCGTGACCGTAGTTTGAAGGACGAAGAGATGATGAAATCATCCGAGGAATTTGAGCATGGCCAAGTCTCCAGAGGAGGACCGCGACGCTCTGGATGCATCAGACAGGGAGGATTGTGCATCCTCTCCCCGGTCCGAGACACCAGGGAAGATGGCCTCAAAAGTCAATAGCTTGTCAGCCCTGAGTTCCATGTTCGAGTCGATCGGGGGAGGGGGCGGGAGCAACAATAGCGGTAATAACCATGACGTGGCAAAAAGTCCTACCCCAAGTGGAAATTCCAGCAGCGGTGGAAACAGTTTCCCGCCTAATTCCCACCATCCGCTCGCTGCCCTACAGAAACTCTGTGATAAGACAGAGAACACTACTCCAACTGTCAGTTCAAGGCCTACGAGTACCTCGTCTTCTAATCCTCAGTCGTCTCCAGGTGAGATACCGTTAATTTTCCATTCTTCATGACCGGGAAGCGGCAATTACAAAAGATTGGGCGTAAGTTCGCGTCTAGAACTAATCACGATCCGATTTACAGGTATCGAGAGCTCTTCCTTGCTCGGCTTAAACTGGGCAGTGACAGATGGCGAAAACGTATTCAAATGCACTTTCTGCGACACTCCTTTCCTGTCCAAGGGAGCGTACCGCCATCACTTGGCCAAAATGCACTTCATCAAGGAAAAAAGTCCGCCGGCAGTAGCAACCAAAGAAGAGCAACATATTGCATCTGATTCTCCCACTTCGAAGTTCATCAAGTATTCTGAGCTAGCGAAGCAATTGTCATCAAAGTGAAAGTTCTGAAGGTGGAAAATATAAGTGCGAAACTCTGCATTACTACTTAACTTAATTATGCATTTGCCTAATGACTTGTGTAACAACGTATACA
>VRMD01000626.1:0-23556 GCA_009872375.1 Sminthurides bifidus | reverse complement strand
AGCCGCGATTGTGCCAGAATAGGCACAAGAAAAAATTTGGCTTATTATACGAGATTCAGGTTCATTTATCTTCTAGAGATACTGGAAATAGGTCATTCACTCTCTGCAGTGGTGCCAAAAATAGTTGAACTTTTCTCACAGTTGAAGAATATATTCAATTGCGTGTGGCTGTATGGCTCTGAGCTGCTACTTCCGCTACAAACTTTTTGATACAGTTCAATATCACAGGTGAAGATCGCTGAGCCAGATACTTTTTTATCCAATTATGGTTTGAGAGATTTCGTTAAAAGCAAATATTCGACATGTTGGCTACGGTAGTCATTGGTTTATTAGGAAAATATTTCCATGACAGAAACATCGAATCGATAGTGAGCAGGAACCTAATCAACGAATATTTTTAACGCTGCATGTAATTAGTTAATACTTGCTGTTACTTTTTAAATGTTGATGAGCCGGCTATTAAATTCGCACGAGGCACTTGTACGTCCAAGGCAAGGGATTTTTCGTGCATCTACAACGCGTGCATGTGCATTGAAGAGCTGCACTGACGATAATGCCAAGCAAAAGCAAACTCTCTCGAGTCAAGATTTTGCGAGAGGGTTCGTTCACATATAATGTTATCTTTTACAGCTGCCGATTAGCATTGGAAGAAAGCTTTACAATTGTTGAGTTTCATAAGTACATCAGGTTCACCCGTGAATTTTCAGTCACCGAATACCTGAATTATCCCGACAGTATTTGTACATGTATCACGTGTAAATGTATTGCATAATTCAAATAGTCAGGTGTACAATATTTTTCGCCATCAATTCAAGTTAAAGTGTGTAAGGTTAACAGTTTTCGTTTCAAGTTGTTGCTGTTGTTGAAAAAACTGGAAAGCAATTCTTTTGTTTTTTAAGCTTAAATAACCGAATACTAGGTGCAGTTTACCTGCTTGTTACTATGATACTTTCTTATAATTATAACCTCGGACGATGAAATTGATAATGCCAATTCAAATTTAACGAACGATTTGTTAAGTACTTTGTAATTTGATTTCAGACCAGCCGCTCAGAGTGCACTGTCAAGAAACTCTTTGTATGCTGTCCTCCAATCACTCGTACAACAGTTCAGTTTCTTCAACATCATCTGGAAGATCATCCTCCGATCGGGAAGATTTGCTGCATTTACAGCACGATTTGGCGAGAGAAGTAACGGAGAAAAGTCGCTTGGTTGCAGCTAGAGCTGCTAACACCTCACCTGCTCAACTCCGATTTGCACAGGGAAATCGTTATCGGGACCCATCACCTCCGTCACCCGTAGACTTGCCTACTGTGCAACAACGGGAAGGCTTCTTCACGTAATTCTCATTTCGTACCCTTGCCCTTAACACAGTAAATTGAGGAAGGATCTCTTTCGTCGTCTGAATGCATCCTGACCTGTCTCCTCATCTTCACACCCCTGAGTGCAACGAGCTTATCGCAGCCCTTAATAAATGTCATTCGGAGGTACTCGCAAGTCTTGAAACTTTAAAATTTGTTCTAAAAGTACATTAAAATATTTTGTTGCTAGCTTGTTTATGTCGAAACTTTACCAAGTTTGTCTTTGCAGAAAACCGTCGGTAAATTTTTTGGAGCATGCAACGATATCGACACTGCGCTCCAGCGGTGTCTTAAAAAAGAAGTAAGTATGCGCCGTATTCGTCAGAAAGGATTATTTCATTATGTATTTAATGAAATGGGAATTTGTTAAATTTTTTGGAGCATGCAACGATATCGACACTGCGCTCCAGCGGTGTCTTAAAAAAGAAGTAAGTATGCGCCGTATTCGTCAGAAAGGATTATTTCATTATGTATTTAATGAAATGGAAATTTGTAAAAAGGTTTTGCAAGTTTAACTATTTTACTTTCAGAGACAAGCCCGACAGAAAGCTAATTTTGAAAAATCTGCTGCTCGTCGTGCTTACAACCAGAAAGGAAATAGTCAAGCTTAGAATATAGCTGTAATTTAACCTTGATACTAGTAAGTTTATATTTTAACCATAAGGCTTCGTGCTTTGCAAGCTGCATGTGTTCCTTTCGATGGTCTGGTATACATGGATGACTCATGGTCATTTTCTGCAGATATAATCAAAGGATCCTCATTAGAAAAATGCACGTCGAAATAGATGGTAATGTACCCTCAGCCACAGCCCCTTCAATCGTGGATGAGTTCGACGATGGAAGATTTGATATGCGGCCGGTGGAAGACAGATACTATACAAGGAAATATACCAGTTGCGGAGAAGATGGCGACTATGTGTTTTTAGTACACTCAAATAAACTTTGCGTCATCAAGTTGGCCCCTACTCATCCCATTATTGCAGAAAACTTAACTGTTAAAACAGTTAACTTTCAAGTAAGACAAGCTGGCGCTTGATGCATTTTACAACAAAGAGTTATACACAATAAGGTTGGATTTTAAAACTTTGACACGGTTTCCCAACTTCAACAGATTTCCGACACCATAAACCGTTTGGAAAACAAAGTTAAAGGCAAGGGTAAAAAAGGAGCTCAGATGTTGATGCCAACTTCCGTCCTTTGTCAGGTAAGTAAACGACATTGAAATCGTTTAGCTTCTATCATCAAAGCACCTACAATTATGATACCTGCTTGTACTTTGATACCATTTTGAACCCGTTTGCCATCTCTAATTTCAACCAAGTTACTTTTACGCCGTACTTCTTTGCCACATAGCTTATTTTTTATTTGCCTTACAGATCGATTGCGAAAACCGAGATGCTCCTTTCATTCTCAGGGCTTCAATGGTTTCTAAACTTTTAGAGGTTAATACAAGCCTGGCGATCGCGCCCGAGAGGATAAAAGCTAATCATCTTAATTACATAGCTATTATTGTTCCTCGGATGAAGGACCATGATAAGCAGCTGTCTAGTTTACTAAGCCAAGAAGAGTTTGAGCGACTAAAAGGGACCGCTTAATTGAATGACTAATTCGAAATTGCCTCGTGTAGCTATTTGGTCAAACGTAGAGAGACCATAAAATGTTCTTTGTGTTTCTGCTCGGGTTCGTGAAGATCACAAGTGACTTGACTTGAAATTTTCATGCAATACTGTACATTCGCTCAAAATGCAAGCTTCTTAAGTGCCAATTTTCTGCGAAATCCTTCTGACTAATACATAGTGTCTGTAAACTTATGTAAACTGCCGTTTGTGCAGCTTGTCTTGTATGATGGGCATTTCTTCGTCGCCAGCTACGTTTCAGATGCCCTCACTTTGTAATGAGAATTATCTAAAAATTAAAAATTTGAAACACAATTTCGCGATAGTTTTATCAATTGCTTCATCTACAGATTCGAATATATACGTATCGCGATTCAGTATTTAGTCCTAATAGTATTTAATCTACATCATGGTTTTGTCCTCAGATATCGTTCATATCGCAATACGCGCAGTTTTAATACGAAAAACAATTGACAATGCTCGCTCTGACAGAGTATTATGAAACCCAACCCAAACAAGGCAATTGAATCTTAGAAATGAATTAAGTCGTTTCAGTTCTTTTATTATACCCCAATTTGATTGAAAAGTCATTTGAACTTGTTAAAATATTGATATTACAAAGAATCATTTCGTAGCACTAAATTGTACAGAATCTATAAACACGATTTTTCGATATCATTCAGTCTTGACTTCAGTATGCTCATTGGAGACGAGCTTTACCAACAGCAGAGGCACAGCATTGCATCTACCAACCCAAGCTTCATAATAACAATTAGTTTTCGAAAATAGAGTAAGCCAAAATCTAATATTTTGATTCCTGAAGTCAAAGTTAAAATATCATCAGAGCTGAACGAGGATTTCGTTTCGACTGACAAATACTCAAGAGTTAAATTCACGACTATTGATGACTACAACTTAAACTTAACCTATCCCTATTTGCGTCAAAAAATAAAATAATTACAGCTAATTGAACTGTTAAGTAAGAAAGAAATGCTAGTAGTTCTCGACGGCCCCATTGCCGCATTCCTGATGCAATTAAGATTTGATTATTAGATGCTGACTCGATTTCCGATTCATCACTGCTGTCAATATCCATCGCTGTTAGTGGCTTTTCTATAAAATACGTGAAGAGAGTTATTTTAATGGTGCATAAAGGTACGGTAGCTTCAAAAATCAAATTAAATGCAGACTGAACTTCAACTTCTGACTAAAAATGACTAACCATGGAGCTGCTGGTCTTTTCTTGAATATAATTGCTCATCTTCATCTTCAAACAGAGATCTTGCGTTCATCTGAAAAAAACCGTAGGTGTCCGATACTTTCTTTCTCCTTTGCCGACAGCAGGCCACCAAGAAAGAACAAATCGCAAGTGCACCCAATAGTAAAATGGCTGAAAAGATGAACAAAATATAATAACAGATTTTCATTCAACATTTTACATCTAGACAAGATAGGAAATTCTTTACCTAAAAGTAGTACAAAGGCTAGTCTTGGAAGACCCCACACAGTTTCATCCTTTTCTAATGAAAAAACGAGTTGAGAAAATTTTCCTTCAACTACGTCTACCTCTTTTGATACCGAGTGGTACCTCTTGGCGTAGACCTACGATGCAGAAGAAATCAAACTTTAACAGCAACTACACACCACTAATGCTTTATTTAAACATAAAGTAAGACTTACCTGAACTAAGTATCGCCCCTTCGGCAGTATATTTTTCAAAATGGCCTAACCCGTCCGTCAAAGCTACCGTAGTGTTTTCGTTAAAGACAACCTTAACTTCTTGTAAAGGCTCGTGCTGCACAGATGTCACATATCCTAGTTCACAGCAATGGAATTGTTAAAAATGGTAAAGCTTTTTTTTCAATTGAATCTTATTTAACATGGCCTTACCGTGAATTCCCTCCAGTCTTAGTATCATTTAAAAACTTCAATATTTCTAGAAGTTTTAAATCATTGAGAGTTTGGTTGCTGCTACAGCTAACAGGAAACGGCAAACTTATGGAACCGGTCGCTTTGTGGAGCTCCTGTAAGTTTTAAACATGTAAGGAAAACAGACATAATGGCAAAAACATAAACTAAAATGTTGAGCCAACCTCGATCTTTTCCGTAATGTTCCTTAAATGATCATTTTCAACACCGTAGCGTCGGTTTTGTTCAGCCGAAAAGTCTAAAATCTTATTCCTTGTTGTTTGGACAACCTAAGGTTTAAGACAAAATATCTTCATAAAATATCTTTGCTTTTATGGTCTCATTTATGTTCTCAGGGATTCATCATATTCAACAACCCCTTTTTTATATGCCTATACTTACCGACTTTTCGGAATTAGAATAGTGTGTTGTGGTAGCACCAGAACGAGGGACAGCGCCACAAATCACAGTCAGCACAATTGCAAATCGGTTGGAAACTATCCATTCCTTCATCTTATCTTCGTTGGTACCTCTCATAGATCCTGTAAATTTTTGCCACCACAATTCCACACTTTGATTTGAATCCACATTTTGACATCACCAGCAGTTCTAAAATTTAGTTCTACCTTCACCATCTTTCATCAAGAACTGGTACTGAACGGAGTTCTCTTTTGGACTTTTAATGTTCTTGATGTACATGGCTGTCCAATTAAGAAGAGCGTCTGGTGAAACCGCAGCTTCCTCAAATATGACAGCTACTCTCGGCCAATGAAGGTAGCCGACTTGTAAGCTCAAAACTTCTCCATTTTTGTCCAGACTGGAATGAATTACAATGGGGCAATGAATTGAGAAAGACTGCACTTCAGCACAATCTTATTGACGTATTACGAAAATAATTATGCTTCTTACCTATATATATTTAGCAGATCTGAGTTGCTCTCCTTCAGATCATTGAACTTCCGCTGAGGATAAAAAAACTTTGCAGTCCGCGAATCTTCCTTTGTAACAGCATTTGGTGCAGCTTTTTCCAAAATAATCCGTAATGGACTAGATTGTTTAGAGGTAACGGTGACCGGAATCGTTGCAGTGGCAAACCCAACGCAAGATGCTCTTACGACGTACTTCCCGACCGGCAAAATGTGAACAAAGAATCCATCATTTAAACTTATTCGAGAAACTTCCTCTGATCCATTTTGGGGTGACACAATAACTTCAGCACCTCGAAGTGGTTGCCCAAACCCATCTAGCACTTGTCCACTGATACCTGAATATAGCAAAAAAGTTGTTTTATGACACCAGTTGGAGGTGCGTGAACTGTACCTACTGCGCTTAGGTTTTTTGTACTTGTAGCAACGAAAATTTTACCTTGACTGCTGAGTTCTAAAAGCTGCAGTAAGTGCTCCAAGTGATCTGCATAAGCTGCTGAGATCTCCACTCCAGTAGGATGATTACAACAGAACATGCCCAAAGATACCACGCCTACTTCACTCAGCTTTTTTAAAGCTTCTTGTCTCACGTCAGAACTGTGTCTTACAGAGCATGGTTTACTGCCAAGGTCTTGAAACAGTTGCTTGATACTTTTATGCACTGAACGACTCTTGAAGGGTTCACTAGATGTCAAAGCAAAAGTAATTGAAGAACTGAACTGAAAAAGAGAATCATAGCCAGTAATGGAATGAAAAGTCATACCTGAAAAATTTTCCACCACTTTCTATCGAAACTGTAAAATCAGAGTGGTAAGTTGATAAAACCTGTCCCAATGCGTCAACAGTATGACGCATGTCTTGCATTTTCACATCAGAATGGCAACCTAGGTAACGACAAAAGTGGCTTTAATAAAGTTTACTGGATCTGTAAACCCACTGTTCAAAATTTGAGTGTGTATCAAAAATTCTATTTTACTTGTATCCGTTTTCGCAGAGGTAAAGAAGATATGCAGTGTTGACTACTTTCAGTATCTCTTGAACACGCTTATCAATTTGCGCTCCGGCCAACATATGCCTTGCAAATCTGAGTAATAGCTCGTCCCCGCCTCCACTTAATGCGCTGCCAATAAGTGTTATATGCACTTTTCGATCATCTGGAGACCCCACCTGAAAAGTCCAGTAAAATATTTTAGAACACAAACTTACTACCTGTACTGCAAAGTCATGAAATAATTAATCACCATATCAGAGATTGTTAGATGATGGAATCCTTGGACAACTGTGTAGTCTACATTTTCCAACAAGCTACCATCTAGGATACTCCCGATCACAATATCGTCGACTGGTGTAAAAGTATCGGCAACATTTTGGAGTATATTGAAATCATTTACGGTGGACCATTCGGCAAATCTGAGAGGCTTTAAAGTGAAATTAACATTGGCTGCGGGCTTTCCTTCAATTACTTCCACAAGTGCCGCAGCTGCCTCATACCTAAAATTTTATTTTCTCATTGTAATACTCGTACCATTGCAATAATCCAAGAATGTGATCATTTTCAGAAACGCCAAAATTTACCCGTCTCGTTTAGCACTGACGTTATACGTTCCAGCAGGAAGAAGTCTCCAGTAATCACCAGTTTCTCCAGAGTAAACTGGGTGATCTATACCTTGAACGGTAATCTCTACGCCATCTAATGTGTTAGCATTTTCATCCATTATAAAACCAGAAACTCCAGTATGGACCTAGAAAAGCGATCAGAAGAAAATAGTTGGAAATTTCTTGCGAGCTTTACGCTCTATATACTGAGTCAAACGCATTATTTTTCAGCTAGCATACCTGCTCCATAAAGCTGATTAACGCTGCCTTGTTTTCAATCCATATAGCATGAAGATTGGATGCATTAGGAAATTTCACGCACCCGAGTTCTAATGTTATTTCAAAGCAATTCGTGTTTAAATAGTTCCAGTCTTGCATTCCCCCACTAACAACATACCACTCAGCACCGTTAGTGATTCCCTCTTTAAACTTCTCATCCGGAATAAGTTTTGGGCAAGGATATCCTTTGGACATGGACAAGTGACTCTAGAATACAAGAACAATTTAGGGTACACAATTATGAATTAAACTAAAAACAAGGTTTCAATTCTTACCTTAGCATAAACTGAAGCTAAATGACGAAAAGTAGCGTCATCTGGGCTTCCTGTATATTCCGAAACGCCAGAACTTGAGTCATCAAACGGATAATTTGCAACTAGAGAACCCCCGTGAAGATTTGCAGAGAGCACGAAGTTATACTGTTGTAGCCACTTCATGACAGCAAGAGTTTCAGGCTCCTGAACAAGATTTTTCCCTATCCTTCTTTCGAGGGTCGTCATTTGGTAAACTTTCGTATTCTTTGTCAAATCTTCCGGGAAAGTTGCGGTTTAAGTCAACTCCATGGGCGTTAGCGCGACCAATGATGCTTCCGACATCGCCTTAAATCCGCAAGGATTCGTTTGATTGATCACACGATCATAAAAACACGAAAATATTATTTTTGCATGTTAATGTCATAAATATAGATTTACCTTCTCTAGATCTGGCGTATCCATCCGGATTCATGGACGGCATTATGTGAATCCTCGTTGTGTTAATTAACGTTGTTAGTCTCTCATCCTTGCCGTAGGATTCGCTCAAATGTTGTATCAAATGCAGTAACAACTCCCGGCCAACTACTTCATTACCATGCATATTTCCAATGAATTTAAATTCCGGCTCTCCTGAAATGTGAAAGAACCGATAGACATCAATTGTACTGATTACTAAAAGAAAATCATATAGCACACTTGTGTTTTTTCATGTGTGAAACAATTGTAGAATGGTAAAATTTGATCAAAAGTGTGCATATGTGCGATGTTTGTCAGAAGTTACGTAATTGTGAACAAAGAAAGGAAATACCACCAACCTGGTTCGTGCTGGCCAGGATTGTCCGTAATTTCAAGCACTAGCAAATCTCTTCCTTCGACAGATTTACCAATCGAGTAAAGCCTAGTTATTGTCGGAAAGGTAGTGCTTATGTTCCTCAGAAACACCTCTAATGCCACATTATTGTGATGTTTCCATTCTGGGCCAATTAAAAAAAGGAAAATTATAAAATGCAAAACTTAATGCCAGAAATAGGATGCAAGTTTTGATAAGTCATAACTTTGATTCGCGAGTGTAAACTAGAATGTAAGGCAATTATCGAATACTGAAAGTATTACAAAATTTAATTGCGAGTAATTTGCTACGGATTTCGAATTATAAATACACGTTACAAAAAGTTTGTAGATCTCTTAGTGTCTAAGTTTTATAGTTGCTAAAAGTTCTAGTGCTAATGTTTAATAGACAGTACAATCTCATTGGCTTCCTGTAATTACAAGTACAGGAAAATCCATGTAATCAAGGCTAATATGAGGCAATTACCGTTCGCATTAAAAGGAGCAGTACCATTAGCAGCTTCTGACATCAGCGTGAAGTTTAGCACTTGCGGGGACGATTCGTCAACAACAACAGTCTTCCAATCGCTGGGCGCATGTCTGAAGTCCAAGAAAAGATTATTCGTTTTGTACTATTTCTGTATATGCAACGCATCCTTGAGGCATTTAGTGACGAAAGCAAGCAATCAAAAACTTTACCTTTTTGTTAAGGCTCGAACACGATACTCTCCAGGAGCAAGTAAACGCCAGTACTCTCCTTGCTTAGTCGTAAATATAGTATGGGGTATATTTTCAATCTCAATTTCAGCATTTGGGATAGCATTAGCGTTGTCATCTTGAACAATCCCCTTGATGCCCAAATGGCCAGCTTCAAGAAATTTGAGAAGCGCTTCTTGGTTATTTTCCCACTCTTCCTCAATAGTTTCAGGATTTGGAAACTTGCAGCACGAAAGCTCAAAAGTAATTTCAAAGCAATTGGAATGAACGTAATTGAAATCTTGCATGCCACCTGAAAAGCAGCACATGTACATTAATGATTTCACTGATTCATTACAGAAGGTACAATAGCTTCAGCTTTCACCACAATTTTGCGAAAGACTAACCGTCCACGTTGTACCACTCGGCTCCATTAGTTACACCATCTGGGAAGGTATCCCCACAGTTATTGGATTGAGACATAGTCTTATGTGCCTTCGCGTAGCGTTCACTGACGTACATAAAAAACTTGTCATCTGGAGCTGAACTTTTCACGCCTCGCTCATGATAGTTAGGATTTTTCCTATGAAACATCATAACATACTTCATTAAAACGCGTAACAGAAGAAATTTCTTACTGAAATATACAGAATTTCAGCCTCCAAATCATTGTATAAACTAAACTCACCGAATTTCTGGAGGCACCGAATCAAAGGGGTAACTTGCTACTAGTGCTCCCCCGTGTAAATTAGCTGAGAGGACAAAGGGATTGCTTGTAATCCAAGTCATGGCGTTCAGAGTTTCGGGCTGACGGTTAGATGTTAATGCAGCATCATTATCAGGGTTCACAACAAACTGATCGGGAAAGTCTCTATTCAGATCAACTTTATTTGCATTTCTCCTTCCTAACGCATTTTGCGGCGGCTGGCAGACTCCTATGACGGCCGCTTCATACCCATCAGGATTCAAGGACGGAAGCAGGTGGATTTCAGTCGAATTGAGTAAGAGGGAAATCCTTTAAAATAAAATTCTCTATGCAGCTGATACCATACGATAGAATTACGAAAGTTCTACATTTGTCTTGTAAATTACAAAATGTGATAATTACAAGATCTTACCTTGGATCATTCGCCTGGTACTGCTTAAGGAGGTATGTACCCAACAAAAGAGTTAATTGTCGGCCAACTGTTTCGTCTCCGTGCATGTTTGCCACAATTTTAACCATGGGTCTCAACAAAGGCCGTTCCTCTGTAATATTCTGACCTAATTTGAGGACCCATATCTCTCTCTTTTCCACTGATTGACCTATCGTATACAATTTAGCGAGCTGGGGAAACTCGATTTCTAGCGCTCTAAGTAACTGCGAAGTCTCATTGTATTTTGGATATCTCGTTTGTAAATCGTTCCACCACTTTTCCACTTCTTTTTCCGATTTTGCTACTATCAGCTGAACCAGCAGCATGACAAAAACTAAAAACCGGTTGGAATTCATTTTTAAAATTGCTTAGTTAAAAACTGATATAACCTATTTCTTCCAGCTGCAGCGGCCGAATGACGTTCTTTCGACATAAATCTAGATAACCTTACTACCGATGTCGTTCTTCCTCCCCTATTTCTACAGCCAGTCTTACTTCTCAACTCCAAATAAGTAATCGCATTTGAAAATTCGTTTTAATCTCGCATCACAGACTACCTAATCTCAACGATAATCTCTGCAAGATGGTTGCTGGCACAAGCACCGTTCAACTGTTAAACGGCTTTCCTTCGATTCTGGCCCACCAGCCCCTTACACGCGAAGCTGAAAATACAAAAATATTCCGTTAGCTATCCCCCACTGATACACGCGCTTTATACTGAGTCTCTAAATCCAGTAACACTGTAAAAGTTAGCTATAATGTCTACCTTCTAACAACCTTTATTATTTCTCGGAATTAACTCAGTACTTCAGTAGTACACATCCTTTACTCAGTCAGCTCTATCATTCAGAAATAGCTGCGGAGGGTATGGTTATGCATCAGCAACAGCACGAAACTTTGGCAATAGTACTATACATAATCCAGTTGCATCCAGGTATGGCTACAATAATTGTTCGCGACGCGACTATTCGCTGAAATCATGAAATACTGAACAAACAAAAAGCAGATGACGCAAATCTGCGGCTAAACTGATGTAACGAATCTCATAAGTGCGAATGAGTTTTCCCCACATTATAAATGATGAGCATAGTTTGACCAGCAGTTTTAGCACCAGTAGCCATACGGGCTCTAAATGACAAACAAAAGCGTTTGCATTCCCTTCTAGATAAGTGTATAAAGCCATTCTTCGGTGTAGCCTGACCAGAGTAAAGATTTGTATCCTGTATATAAAGATCATCAGGTGGCAATTCCGACTATCTTCCAATGTCATCTACCATGAGTAATGCCAGCAAACTGTGACCAGTCGTTTGTTTGTGCTCTAAATTTGCTTTTGATGCAAACATTGGGTAAGTCTGACTGTCATTTGTTCGCATTGAGTTCAGTGGGAACTAAAATATTGTTTAGCATCAACCTTCACTGCGCTAGCTAGAACCCTCCTATTGGCGTTCAATACTGTTGAAAAGTAAGAACTGGGCCTGTACAAACTTTAAAATATCTTCTCTATTGTAGGCGCCAGCGCTGCCACTTCAAGCAACTGTGTCATACACCTGTTCCTTGTTCAATTATATTATCCGATATTTGACTATATTCCTCTTTAAAACTAATTCACCACCACAAATGATCACCTTGTGAAGCAACCTTAATCCATCCCAAGACGTGTAGAAATCAGGATATGCATAATCGTGAACCAACGATTCTTTAAAACTAATTCACCACCACAAATGATCACCTTGTGAAGCAACCTTAATCCATCCCAAGACGTGTAGAAATCAGGATATGCATAATCGTGAACCAACAATAACGATGTCCTTGCTAATACAGCCAGGAGTCTGCTTAAGATCTCACCAACTTCAAAAACATCTATCGCTGTTCTTCGACTCATATCATCGATCATTATCCCTTGCGTATCTATAACAAAAGATTTGTGATCTACCAGACTAATCAAGGGCACATGACTCGATTACGAAACTACTGCTGGAATCCTACGATGCGGCATTCACGCATACAAGTTCATCATAATCATGAATGTAACTTCCTTAGGTAACTCTAAGATGCTCATTGGCGTTCTCATAACCAACTCGATGCTAAACAAAAGTTCTTAGCTATCACATTATCAACAAATTCAGCGAACAGATGACTAACTATAAAATGATGAATGCTAATCCCTGCGTCAGGAGGCGTCTCATCTAACGCTATTGCAACAGACCGCATGTATATTTAGTAAGGCCAACCGCAACTCATCAATGCATGCAAAATGACGATGATGGTGAACTGTCACATGCAGTTAAGCTTGTAGTCATCAAAAGTTTCTGTTTGCTGACCTTTTGGTGCTTCCTTCCATTCAATGTGGCTCCGTGCTCTATCACTAGGTAATGCATCCATGCATTACATAAGGTCTGATTGAACTGTCCAGGTCGTGGGATCCAAGCTCAACAAAAGGTTGACACGACAAATGATCGGCGGTGAAAATCATATAGTTTAACACAACTAAAAAACACATATACACCTGACGGATCACTAAACTGGAAGACGACAACATAAAAAAGATAACCTTGGAAAAATCAAAGATTATCATGCAATAAAAGGAACACCAGCACCAGTACCGATTATAATAGGTAAATAATTAATGATTCAAACGCAGCTAGTGTCATGCACATGTTAATTGTCAGAAGACGAAAATAAAATTTCTGCAAAAAGAGAAAAAACTGAAACATAGGGATACAAACAAAATTAGAAAAAATGGTAAAATAAGTCCACTTGTTGTCCTACAGTGTATGCACCCACACACAGACTGTTTTGACACAAGAGAAGATTTTGCACTAGTTTCGCAGATCTCTCATCTTGCGCTGAAAGTACCACAGGTGGCCGTAAGATCTGTTATGATGAACACAGATGAGCAAGAATTTTATATGGAACTTTATATGCGGCATAGCAAACTTTTATTTCGACCAAAATAAAGTTCAATTCACCTTTTTTCTTTGGAAGTAGAAACAGTCGTCGATGAGGACATATCCCTCCTTTGTATTAACGTAATCGTTTGTGCAAACATTAGGCGTTTGATCTCTCCAGCATTAAGCTGTTTACCAAAAGTGTAAAAGAAGCATCTTGAAACTCTTATTAACAAAGAATGAAGTTAAATTCGTCTCAAGAAGGGCTGGTTTTGTCAGTATTTCGGCTTTTGTAAATGATTTTGTCGTAATGACCTGTTCTGCTAATTCAATAAATTGAATTGAATGTTGTCTGCGTACACCTTATGGAACGGGTACAAAGAGTAAATGAGCGAAGTAAAAGTGCGAAGGCGCATGCTTATTTGCCATCGATGGTAAATACAAAATAACAAAGGGTACATTGATTGATCCCCTTTTGCAGAAGTACAGAGGAATTTTTCGTACTATAGTCGCTCAACACATAATTAGCATTCAATACACGCTTTTCTTAAGAGTAAAATAATGCTTCGTTTAAACTTACTGTATCTGTAAGACCAGACATCAGAGCTGAATTTTATGTTTTTCATCGTTATGTCTTACTGAAAGACTAAATATGCGCAGAGGGGCAGAGGTGAATCAGTCCATGGCAAAGACAGAATCACAGAATGTGCTTGAAGATTAGAAAAAGTTGTGACAAAAGCTCTGTTTCAACATCTGTACATTAGCTCAGTACTCAAGGAAGATTCATGATGCGTCAAATCCATGCTATCATGTATGTGATGGAAGTGTGTGAGTTGAACTGTTGAAAGAGCAATTAAAAATTCATGACATGATGATACACAAAAGACCAAATATGCTGCAATACAGCATGTACGGAGAAAGGAGGGCAGAGAGTTTATCCCCAAAGACTTGGCAAACAAGAAAAAGAGTACGGCACCAGACGTATAAGCGTTTGAGGCGCAAACTCCAGAGGGAGACGTTTTCCAAGCTTTCACTTCCGTACGTTTTTTTAAAGCTGAGTAGCAGTGGTGGGAAAACTCGTAGGCACTAGGCAAGTCAGCAGGCCTGGGTGGAAGCGAGTTAGGCATTTGGCATGAGTACGGGTCCTTGGTTAGTGTTGCCTCCAGGCTGGTGACGCTGGTAGTAAGATTCTGCTCATCTTATGGCGGAAGAACGTATAGACTAAAGAGGGAGAAAGAGAGGGGACTGTTGAACATGAGGTAGAGAAAGGTTCTACGTGGCTGGAACGCGAGACACTCCTGGAGACCAGAGAGGAAAGTGAAATCAGGCCAGAAACTTGAGTTTGTAAGTGTGTCTGCGTTTGGTCGCAGTTTATATATTCTGGCTGGTGGCCTACTACGAATGCATCTATGCAAGGAAGAGAAGCGGCGGGCAAGGAAGGAAGAAAATAAAAATCAATATGATGAGAATTCATCAGATCCACACAGAGCTTCCTCACTTTCACTCACGTCAGGAAGCGTTAGAATCTCGTGCAGTACAGTAGCTAGCCTGATGTGCGCCATAAGAAAATTCTGAACATGTACCACTAATCAATACTAGTAATAGTGAGAGAACGCAACAAGTGTACAATCAAGCAGTTCCCAACAACTTTCTCCAGATTAGACCATCAGTCCCACCGCTGTAGAGACCACACTCCGTCGAAGAATTATCTCTCAGAGCACCTCCAGCCTTTCTCCAAGTCTCACAACCAGCGCTCCGAGTCTTTCTCTGCATTCAGTTGACTAACTTGTGAAAGTTTATAATGGTCCCCTTCCTGAGTTCTCATTCTTGTCATCCACAATCACCATGATAACATTATTTTTCAGTATAAATTCTTCCCCTCAGCTTTCACTTTCTTCCTTGAACAGGAATAGCAGCAGCGGCAACAACAACAACAACAACAAACTATTATCGATCACACACTCAACAACACTTCCCTCGGCCCAACAAGTCCCTTGAAACAGGAGTTGATCACTCAATCTCGTCTGCGACCTCTCACAGTAAATTAGATCGCCTCCCCGCTTTCGCCAGTGCTGTTTTCACTCTTCCGACCGCCAACAAGCCTACTCCTTGACCGTACCGCAAGTCACGCATCTCGTGTGTTGTCTCTGATTTCATTCAATTAATTTGGCGTGTCAAAATGCCTTTGTCACGTCATCAGTTAATGAGGTCTGACACCGCAGCCACCCCTCCAAGTCACGCTCCTCCAGCACGCGGACCTCCTCAAAGGCGTCTCAGTCTTCAGCCTAGTATTGGGTTTCCGAAAATTCGTAGATCTCCCAGTCCTAAGAAGAGTCCTAAACCAGTTTACAAAGTTTTGATTCTCGGAGCCACAAAGGTACAGTGTCTTTTCCTATCTCTTTTAATGTTGTGAATCACGATTTATCTATGTGCCATGAAGTTAGTGAATCTTCCGTTCAAAGTGTTGTTTCCGTTTGTGCGACGATTTTATTCAGGAGTTTTAAGCATGGGAAGGAAACTCAAAGAAAAGCTTATCGGATTCCAAGTTGCAAATATTTAAGAATGTAGAAAAAACGTCCGGCTCAAATTCTCCGTTTTACTATGTGTTTCTGTATAGGCATACTCCTGGTGGGATGTTTTATTGCATGCTCTCTTCTGTCTTCCCTACGTATAAAGCTTCGTCAAATTATTCTAAGTTCGTTTAAGCTAGGCAGGATTCTATTTACTTGCTTGAGGTACATGGATCGGTTGGCAGCAATTTATGTTTTAGCTGATTCAACTGCCTTTGTCATGAGGAAAGTTGTTACTTGTTTGATGAGCTGGCCATGAAAAAGTTTTTGGGTCAAGGGATAAAATTTATGAGAATTTTTAAAGCTCATTGGTCTCTTGTTTGACCACATCAAACCATGGCTGAACTCTCCTCTAGCTAGAATTTCCTGAGTTTGAAGAGAGAGAGAGAGAAAGTAAGCCTGGCTGAGTAAACTGTACAACTTTCACCACACAGGGACGCCGATGAGGCTGAGCAAGTGGCTGCAGATGTAGTTTATCATCTCTTTGTTCCGTGCCTCCCTACACGTGCTCTTACAATGCAGATACGTCGTCTGCACTTCTTTACGTTACCCCCTGGGTCTGCTTCGAAGGCATATCTTGCACAAGTCAAGTCTCAGTCTCATGGGATTTCAGTTCACTTTTGCTGGGTCGCAAAAGCGGCTGTGAAAGGAAACAAGCTGGTGTTGAAATGCCTCGTACCAAATTGAATTTCATCCTGATTCAAATTGCCATTTAGGTTGGAAAATCTTCCATAATCATACGCTTCATGTTCGATACGTTCGACGGGAAATACAAAAGAACAGTCGAGGAAATGCACAGAGCGGAGTTCAACGTCGGAGGTTCTGTTCTGACTCTTGACATTCTGGATACGTCAGGGTCTCACGAGTTCCCGGCAATGAGAATGCTTAACATTCAATCCTCCGATGCTTTCATTCTTGTCTATGCCGTTGACGAGCCCGACAGCTTCGAAGAGGTGAGTTGAGATTCTTCTCTGAGTTAAAAGGAATGTGTTTGCACGGAGAGAAGTGGAAGCGAACTGTCTTAACTGTCACCGCAGAGGTTCATTGCAGATGTTTGATGCCCTGCCCAAATTACGTGCTTCACTAACACGTGAGCGTGACAGTTTGATCATGCAATCCATTTAAAAAAGTTGGTGAAAGTTCCCATCCAGCCGCTTTCCCAATCTCTCAATCTGTCAGCATGACAATTTTCCTAATGAGTGGCTGGAAAAATGCCCAAACCCCAAGCTTTTTCTTTGATCGCTGTTTTTAGCATGCACGCGGATGAAAAACCTGCTACGAATACTTCTCACGCTCGATCAATGTGTTTACCTACAGGTTAAAAGCTTGTATGAGCAAGTTCAAGAATCAGCAAAGCATCCAAATCCGGCAATTGTTCTGGTAGCAAATAAGTCCGACAGCGAAGACTACAACGTGGAATCCATGAAGGGCAGAGATTTGAGTAAATTGTGGTCGTGTGGCTTTGTTGAGTGTTCTGCAAAAACTGGAGATGGTATTAACACTGTTTTCAAAGAACTACTGAAACAGGCCAACATTCAGTACAAACTGAGTCCAGCACTCCGAAAACGTCGCATGTCGCTTCCATCAGGTTTGTGCTCAACTTTGTCCTTTTGCATAAGCCTCGTGTAACTTTTGTTTTCCCGACATCCCGGATCGTCTTGTAAAGGATGGGCTTTGGTAAAGTAAGTTTTCTTGTATTCGGTACTTAGGCCAGCAGGGTTCCAACTCCAATCATCATACACCCGCTTCTCATCACATTACGCCTTCTCCAGCTGGAGTCGTTGAGGGAAAAACAGAGCGGAAGCAAACGTAACTCATGCTCGGTAACGTAACTGCAAGAGGCAAATTGCGTGCAAAATGGTGTGTTTTTGGAACTTGAGAGAGAAATTATACTCCAGTTTGGACGACGACGGGATGGCGAAGCTACATACAAAGTGTTTGTTCTGGTTGTGTTCTCCAGGAAATTTTACCAAGGTACTATTAAAGTTTTCGCCGCGCTGATTGTTGCATCGCATTATTTCGTGTATTGTATAATCTCAGCTGTGGCCAGCTGCAATCAGGAGTATAGAAAAAGTTTATTTGGTTAGCAGCTATTGTAAATATTCGTGCTTCATTTGTTGGTTTGATCATGAACAGTCCCATGCTATTGCCATAAACTCCCCTACGAAACCTACAGTGGCTCCGTGGAAAATGAGAAGGTCTCTTTCTTATGATCTTGTCCCCTTTCCGTGAGTGTAAATCCAGAGATCATATAACACATGCTCTAATTTCTCATAGCTGCAATCAGGAGTATAGAAAAAGTTTATTTGGTTAGCAGCTATTGTAAATATTCGTGCTTCATTTGTTGGTTTGATCATGAACAGTCCCATGCTATTACCATAAACTCCCCTACGAGACCTACAGTAGCTCCGTGGAAAATGAGGCAGTCTCTTTCTTATGATCTTGTTCCCTTTCCGTGAGTGTAAATCCGGAGATCATATAACACATGCTCTAATTTCTCAATTTCCCCTGGTAGCACTGCGCGCCTATAATCGTTTTGCCTCCGCTGAGGTTGTACAGGGTTGGACATGACACAGGAAACGAGAACAAACTGTCTCTGCTTTCACCTGGAGGGAAAAGGAGAAAGTGTGTCGACTCATTGCATGCCATGTACATATAGTTAATAGACGATTAGCCAGGAAAGCTGCATTAGCAAATTAGGATTCTCAAGGCTCAATATACAGTTGTGTTGTAATCCGTTTTTCTTGCCAGTCCTCCTCCATGTTAAGCAGAGGAGCGCGACAGGTCTTTTAATCTACTTGGGAGATATGTACATGGTGCCACAAGAAAGTATTCCTACATAACGGTACGTGTACATGACGTATCAACTGATTATGGAAATTGACTCTACTCTATTCTTTCTGTTAAATGTCGAAAATGACGGCAGCAATTTCAAGGAGCGCAAGCTTATTAGAGATTGCATGGGGCAGATTTTCATGTGAGTTTTAAAAATGTTTACGAACAATCAGTGTGTCATACAGCACGTTGTTGACGTTTCATTGTTCGCACGACAGGCTCGCATGGAGTTAATCAATGAGCAAAAGTACCACTACCAGTCTCACTAATGAACATGTCACAAGACAATTTTTGGAGATGCACTTTCTTGTTTAGGCGTAGGTTACCAATTGAAGCGATGAATTACATTGCATAGAACGTGTCCAATAACCAAGCTTTAGATGAAACGATCGTAAGCTATTAACATGCAATAATATTTCAACTTACTATAGTTAGTCTAGCTAGACATTTGATCAGACTTGCATTTGGCAGGTGTTCAAAGTGGCCAAAAACTGAAAGAAATCAACTCTGAAGCACATAAACAGATAATCATGCCGTTGAAGTAGACAACAAACGGTGTACCTATACTGTGGTAATTATACTTTTCCTTCTAGACCACCATTTCCAGTTCCAATTTTTAAGGCTACTGAAATAGATTTATTGGTATAAATGTAAGCCACAAGTCGAATTAAAAATCCAAACAATAACAATGTATAAAAACAATTATGAAACGTATGACAATCATTATTGTCTGTAAAATCAGACGATACATTTACGCTATCCTACCTCTGTGTACCTTATCTACCTTTTGACTACTGTAACGATTACCCTTACGATTTGTAAAGTAACCCTTCGTACAACAGGTTCTGGTTTTAGAGTGTACATCGATTTACCTATTATGAATAATAAATAAACGCTGCTTGATAGTTTCACAGTCAAATACTTTTCTTCAAAGTTTCTAGTCATGGATATTTCATCATACTGGCCTAACTTTAGGAGTTACCTGTAAGGCCAAATACAAATTTACGACAAACCCTTAAATAATTTGTCATGTTAACATTTTATCTCTTTAGCGAGGCGTTCTGGACGGAATCGGAGATTCTAAAACGATCACAGGCATTTTATCGGATCGCTTACCGTTAAAAAGATCGTGGTATAAGATTCAATGGTAATACACAGTCTATAGAAGTTGCATGATCCCACAACCACAATGGTAAAAAAGATACAAGTCTGAAGTTATAACATAAAATGAAGGTTAAAGCGCTATAAACATTATTTCTGTTTGCTTGCCGACAACATGTCTTCGCTCATTGCAGGCTACATGTTTTTACACCGAATGATGTATCTCTGAGCCTGGATTGGACATTCCGCTGTAACCAGTTTCGTGCATAGGCATGACACGCCGGTCATCTCCGTTATCCCATCCGTCCCTTTCTTTGGCATCTTTACTTTCTCCCCATAAGATAAAGCCAGCAAAAGCATGGATGAACATGGACACCACAGCAAATGCGTATCCCCATGACAAATAGTTAAAATTTGGATATGGCATCCAGTCCCGTCTGTAGCATTCGCCTCCAAAAATTGAAACCGACAAAAACAGCAATGCAGCTGAAAACAAATGCATAAAATGAGCAACCTAGGTATTCGTAACAACTTTTATGAACACAAGTTTACATGAAAAATATTCTAATGGAATGGAAAAAATGAGATATACAAGCATACCTGCAGCAAAGTTTCCTCCGCATGCGACGATTGTCATAAACCATTCACTACGACGGACCAACTCCAATGGCCAACGAGTCACTAGCAAAGCTAGTATCAATTGCGATCCAAAAGATGCCATGAACGCGAGTGTAACGAAAGCTTGGACAGTCATTAGCCAGCCTGAAATTATTAGGAATCGCGCAATACAACTCCGTAAGTTCGTTACATTGAAACGGAGAATCCGGGAGGGGGGCCTAAACTTCAATTATAACCATTGAAGCAGGTGCTTCATATGCAGTAGTAACTTACCTGGTAGGAGCCATTCTCGGATTATAAGATACTCATAAGAGTAAATGTAATAACAGCCAGAAAATAACTGATCATACTGAAAGTTTGGATGCCTGTACCGATCAAAACAAAATTCCCACAATCCCATCCGTTTGAAAGGGCTGAAAGTGTACTCCCATGATACCAGCCAGTAGGGGCTATGAATTAGGAAAATCGAATAATTGAACAGACCTTGTCTACTTGTATGACTTAATTGATTCGGCATTTTGACAAATGTAAATGCTATTCGGCAGAGTTCATGAGTTGCCTCACCTGGCAAAAGAGAAAAGCAAGAAAATCCCGGAGATGTAAGAGAAAATCCCTCCAGACACGAGCTGACCTGAGAGCGTTGGAGAAATTATAACAAGCTAATTATGACGTATCCTATTGAAGAATGCGGTAATCAACAGATTAATTACTTTATTAACTTACTCGAGGGTTTGGGAATAATTTGTTTCGGCTGCTGATCCACTGAAGACATTTTGATTTACTTCTCCAAATCTTTTAGTCTGGCTGATTGTAAGTTTAAGAACGAAGCATTTCAAAAACCAACCTAATTTTCCGAGTACAATGATTGATGAATTGAGAAACTAGTACATCAGCTGTAGCCGCCTGCATAAAGTGATTTAAAAAAATTAAACACGATAAACTCCTGCGCGAGATGGAAGCCGCTCGATGATTGCCATTTATTACGAGCAGTATTGGTAATTTAGTGGCTGTGAGTAACAGACAAAAACACCAGGTGAGGATAACCACACCTGTGTATCTTGCGTTAATATCCAAAATACCTTCTGTTCTTACCACATTCAGAACCAGAACTGTTCGAAATAACGTATAACTTCTTATACTTCCTTGCTTTATAGTAGGTCGACATGAGTATCTACAGGGATGCGCCGTAGAGACGAAGCACAACACCGAGTCAATCTGATTGTGATAGACGGAAGAGAGCTGATGAATGGGCCTCTACCTCGAAGGATACGTAAGCATAATTGAGTTTTTTTTGTTTTAAGGATTCATTCTCACATTCATTCATTTTCAAATCCAACTTTAGTGTGTTGTACCGCATAATTGTGAAATAAGTTTAATCTTCAACGAACTACAATTACAACTACACATGTTTTACACTTTGAAGTTCAAGTATGCGTAATTGCGTAGGTCGGTGTTTTGAAAAATGAAGACGTTTATCTCGACCAAGTTCATTATTAGATATGAACTTGTCAATTAGTGACTCTAAGCATAAACACTAGTAGTTAACTTCACGTGTGTTCTAACAAAACAAGTTCAGAATCCAATCAAAATTTTCTGGCGCAAGAGGAAGCAATCCGGGGATAGAACATATTTCGTGTCCGCACGCTGTAAATCATGAACTGATTTTCGTGGAAATCAAATGTAATAAATTGCTTTTCATTAAATCTTACCATTTCTTCATTATGGTCTTGTCAGGTTGACTTGTTTTATTTGATTGAATTACGTCATCAGCCCAATATTTTCTTTTCAGAATTCCACGATATGAGGGTAGCCACTAAATGCCACAGATTCTTGATCCTTCACAAGATTGATACATTTTGAAGTCAGAGTTGAATTTTCATCGGTTGTCAAAGAGAAGTAATAGAAGTAGCTCCTGACATACACCACTACGGGCGACCTAATTTTTGTTATGACTGGAATCGTTACAAGTCTTGTACAAGCCATTTAACACAGGATCAATAGGCCTGAAATGGAATCTGCAAGTTCAGAGTCTCTAATTGGTGCAAAGAAGCCTTTCGTGTTTGAATGTGAGATTTGTTCGGACAAATTCGTTCATCAGCTGAAGTTCTTTGAACACTTAAAATCCCACTACGATGCTCCTTCAGGAGGACAGGTCCACGTCACGACGGACGCATGTAGCAATGAACCAGATCGCAGTGAGAAATGCGATGGTGATGTCAAAACTGTTTCTAGAGTTGATCCTGTGTGTCCCGCTGACAGCAAATCTTCGTTTGAAGAACCGCAGCTTCTTGATGTTACAAGTGTGAACGTTTCCCTTACTGATGAAGTTTTTAATGTAACTACTATTGCTTCTAATTCCGACGATCAAAATCATTTATCCACATCAAGCACCGATCCCTTAGATTCCCAGACAGCACTGGAAGCTCGAAGAACAAAATCAACTAAAAAAGGTTGGAAGACTGATAAACCTGCATCCGCAGGTCCAGCAAAGGCGAAGAGGCCAAGTGGAAAGAGCAAAGTAAGCTTCTTGAAGTCAAACAGAATAATTATTTCGCAGCCTTTCCTGGTTGTAATGGGTTGATGATTGATTAAAGGCTCAAAAGAAGACAATTAATGCGAAGTCCAAGGGGAAGCCAAAACCAGTTCCGTCGTTTGTTGAGGAACCAGCCTACCCTGATGAGCTCGACGAGAATGAACTCTACGAACTGGAGGCGGAACTTGATTTGGTCGAAGCTCACGAAGATTGTAGGAAAGATATCAGTTACAAGAACTCTAAACTTGATGGAAAAGTCAAGGGTAGTCGGGTAGGTCAGCGCCGATCGGAGGTCCTGAAATGCCCACACTGTCAGCGAGTATTCAACCATAGGAACTCTCTGGTTTACCACATGCGCGGTCATACCGGTGAAAGACCTCATCAGTGTCACATGTGTGGCAAACGTTTTTT
>VRMD01000625.1:0-23587 GCA_009872375.1 Sminthurides bifidus | reverse complement strand
ATTTACTTATTGTTTTGCTCATCCGTTGACTTAGAGGATAGGAGGGGTTACACGCTGTACGCATAATATGCTGAACGAAGAAGTAGAACAAAACCGGGCTAAATTAAAGCTGTCATTACTGATAACCTTCCTTCTTAAATATAAGGTTCACGGCTTGAAGCACATTGCTCGTAGTGTAATCTGGTTCACGGAGTTTCTCCTCCACTGGCAAAAAATCTCGAGGGCTATGATCCAAGAGGCTTTCTTCACGGTCTTGAGAGTAGACGCCAGTCTGGAAAACAAACATTTTCGGTTGCAACACAAGCTTTAACAGCATGAAAAACTGTGGGTAGAAATTCGTCTTCGAAATTTTACCTCCACGAGCACGCTGAAACACTGTTCCGTTTCTTGCTCGCATTCTGCAGGATCGCCACCTAACAGATTGTGTATGTTTCTGCCACCCACAACGACAGAACGTTTCGCAGAAACTGGCTTCGATCGGCTCAGGTACTGGTTGTATAGATTAGCGCCAAAAATATCCGTATTGATATTGTCACTGAAACACAATTGCACAAGTTAGAAATCGTGGTTGTCTGGATAATCTGTAAGTTTTTCATGACAGCGGTAGTGTGAAAACACTTACCCGACAGCGTACAGACGTTTCACGGGCTCATGAATTCCAATATGCCGAGCATGCTTAACGACCATCCTCTCAGCATGAAAATAAGTTATTTCACTAGGTTTTCCAATTAGTGCACTATATATTAAATCTTGTCCCGTAATCTTCTTATATAGATTTTCCAGGCATACTAAAAATGCTCCATGTCCAAACCTATATTGAAAAGTCACCTTTACTAAATCTTGAGTCTTGAACGGTATTTAACTTTAAATATTTCGTTAGTCACTCACCTCGGCATGCAAGCTTCCGCCATCCATTGCAAATCCATATTACATGCTAAAATAGGTACATGAGGTCTTGGAACTGTTTTCGGAGCTTCAGTCGGTAGCCCATTCGTCATAATAACATCGATAAGTAGTTGTAGAGCAGTCTCCCACCTCACAGGCTCTCCGAAAAGTACAACAGCTTCAATTCTCGGAAAATTTTTTTCCAAAGAAGAAGGCTGTGAAACAACAACAAGTTCGTTAAGTTTTTTCAGAGTTTTCAGCAAAGACGTCTTCAATACCTCTGAACTTCACTCACAGAAGATACTCTTCTCTTGTGATCAACAGCATCAAGAACTGGAAAAGCCGCGCGAAGCTCATCCAGCGTGGTGACTTTCGTAAAACCAAGATTTCGAGCAATATCGGCGACAGGCCCCTGACCCGATACAAGAACTCGCTTGTCGTGAAAGTTTCTAAACATTCGAAGCGGAGAATGAGCCATCACCACTTGGTCTTCGTGTATCTGTGCAAAACCAGATTAATTACACACATTTACTTCAATCTTCAACGGCGAACTGGTGCTGTCATTGATGCAACTTGACGGCACTTAAATCAGTTCTAAGCATCAAATGTCACATCCTTACCTCAACCCCGAGCCAGTTTGATAGCTGCTGAGCTTTATCATGGCGAAGAAGATTGCCAGCATTGGTTACGAAAACCGTAGGTACTCGAAATTTACCTTTGTTATCACATAAAATTTTAAAAGCTTCCGGCGCAAATGGTAGTACTTTTCTTCCTCGCACGATAACCCCGTCAATGTCAAACAACAGTCCGAAGTTCACCTGCTGCTTGACAAATACAGTAAACGCATTTATTTCTTACTGTACTACAACGTCTCTGAACACAAATGCCAATTACGTGTCATATAACTACATCTGACCTTTGTGCTTGAGGTGGCTAAACCTCTGGCTCCATTAATATGTCTAGTTGAGCCCTGCTCCCATATCGTTTCCAATAGTTTCGGACGTATTACTTGACTCCACCGCAAGGCCATAGTGTCGTAATATCTTGACCGTCACAAGTGCAAGAAGCCCTTCAACACCCTCAACTGATAATCTGTCGGTTTACAGGTTTCCACACATTCTGCAAGAAAAACGATTTATTTCAACGCTAGGCCATCATCACAGTATTAGTCATTCAATGCAGTTGCAAAATTGACATCAGATATTGACAAAGGAATTGGAACATACAAAAATGATGCTTGCAAATACTACAATTTATCCTACATTACAAACAGCTTTCAAGTGAGACGCTAACGAAAATGTGGAGTGGAAGGCAATCTTATTCCTTTCTAGCTACTCCTGCCGCAATAATTACTGTCAAAGAAATTTAACCTTCTGTCTAGGCTCTTACTATGCTTCCAGGATCACGTGGTGAAAGTATGGTCGACAGTTTTCCTCTGTGCCCTAATAAGTGATATCCTGTAGACTATGGCGTGATTGACTTCCTTAAAACCTTTCTTCAATGGCGTTTATCACCATGAACACGCTATCGCGGCATATGAGGTCCCTGGTGGCATATGAGTTTGTGCTGACCTTCAGTGTAACTGACTTAAGTAACGTGCAAGTAATGCAATGCTCATAGGTTACTTCCTTCCAACTACAACTAAAGCTGTAGGGTAAATCCCTAAAGATACAAGGTTCCTTACTGTGGTTCTTCATCATCTTTAAAAATGAAACTAATGGAGCCAATGCATGTGCTAATTAATAAGTAATTAGCGAACGTACTTTCCTCTTCACAGCTAATCTTTAATGAATGAAGCCAAATCAGCCCACTAGCATGGAGGCTGTCGATTTTTCGAAAATGCAACTCATGCCATCCGCGATCATTATACAAGTATATCATAAATTGCGAACCGTTTAAGAAAATTCAAGAACGATAACTCGAGTAGAGTAGTATCAGAACCATTTGTAAGTTCAAAATCAATCTTACCTTTAAATTACCATTCCTCCTGATAAACCAAGTACTTTGCTTGTATGGAGAAGTTGATAAAAACACTCGCAGGAGGACACTATATTACTTAAAGCTGCTTAAAATTAAAAAATAATTTACACTAAAATTATTGCTTAGCACCCCGTAGTAAACGCTACAACTGCAGGAACAGAAATGTTACACTTAATACCAAAAACTGTGTAGAATCAATAGAAACCAACCGAATTGGAGCACGACCGAGATAACGTCATATGTGCTTGGCTCGCGACCTCCCAGAATTTTTGCAGCCCTAAAAATTCTCTCTTCATGCTTTATCCCTCTCAGTAGTAATACCCGCTTAAGCACATTGAAAGCATGAACAAGAAGGAACGGCACTGCGAAAATGTGAGAGTCGATGAGACAATAAAGTAAGGTTAATCTCGCGCTATATTTGGAAATTCTACTGGTAACGCAAAATAGTTAAATAATTATTACCACGTAAATTATAATGTAGTACATGCTCGAACTTCGCTACTTTAATGTTGTGTTGTGTGAAAATTACCCAGTCATTTAGTTTGATTTTTATCAGCATGTGCTAGGGGTTGATCTCACCAGTAAGTACTATTCCTTCGTTGACCGAAGGTTTTACCCGTTCTGACACGTAAAATAGAAAATCTTCGAGCTATTAATTATACAGGGTAGGTCGAAATAATATTTCCTCATATTTTCATGCCACTGACTCAATTGTATAAGGCTTACGGATTGCCGATCACCTTCAAGCTTTTTTTAGCAGTTTTGATTGATTTATTTTTGTGTTGCTGTAAAACTTGCCGTACACGGTATATGAGAATTTCATGTTATGATGTGCGAACACGTGGTATCTACAACCAACGCTTTGCGAAAACTCTTTGACCTTAATTATTTGTGCGTCTTTTAGTGTCTTGCGATTTCATGCTGTGTGTAGATTTGACCAACTCCATCGCAAATCTTCAGTGAAGTTACAGTGATCGAGTCAGCGATTGTATTTCACTTCCGAAGGGAGTAGTGCAGTGCCGCGATCGTCTCATGTGTGCCTTTATCATTGCGTGCGTAATACGCCATGGTAAATCTGCATTTTGCAACTTCCATTGAGACACTATTTCGATGAAGTAATATTTTCAATCAAGTTGCCTAGACTACCTGTGCGCCATTGAAATCGAAGTGGGCACCTTAGTTCGTCATCCGTGACAGTGACAATTGCACTTTTCTCTGCGCTACCTCGCCAAAGCTTAAGTAAGTTTGCCTCTTGTCATTGGTATTTTTAATATTCTGTGTAACTTAAATGCTGGCTTAGGGAAATCACACGGTGCTTCATATCATGGATAGTCTGCTTGCATCTTAATCAGATCGAGTTGTGATAATCAACCTGTAGTAGATTTTAATATTGTTCATTGTGGTCTAGAATATGTTTCATAGCGTGTAGTATCATTGCTTTAACACCTAAAATGAAACCGTCCATTTACTAACAACTAGTAATTGCTTGAATGTGCATGGATGGAAGACATGTAAATTCTGCAAGCCCTGCCTTGCGCTGATGAAACGACTTTGCGTTTCTCAATCAGTATCAGTTAAGCGGAGATAAGCATTTGTTTGCATCATCCATCTGTTTTGTTTTTCACTTTTGGCTAGATATCTTAGCACCATGTTTTTCTAGCTTCAATCATTGGTATTAGTCTAGTTCCTGTTATGGATTTGAGGCATGGATCGTGAGCATCAATTCGGTGGCCACCGGTTTTGGTGTGTTATAATCATATGTTTTGTAGGAGCGTGGTAAAAGTAGGCTGACAGTTACTTAAGTACCACTCTGAAGACTTGAGAGCAATTACATGCATCTGAGTGTTGTGTTGCTGGTCGCTAAATTGCAGTCCTCTTGTCCGATATTGCTGTCAACGTTCACCCTGTAGAAAAGTACGAAGTGTGAGTGGAGATTGTCTGCGATCTAGCCTTCTTGTTGCAATAATCTGCCAAGAATTTACAGGCACTGATTAAGGGCTTTACTAAACGTAGGCAATGGATGAGTTCACAATATTTGTGGGGACGTGGAACGTTGCTACAAGGTTCCCAGAAGAGGACCTGAGAAAGTTCCTTGGCCTGGAACCCGGCAACAGCGCTTATGTCACTGTGCCTGATCTTTATGTCGTTGGGTGAGAACTCAAAGTTACAATTCTACATATGGAGTCGTGGCAGCGCGAAACATTAGTTTGATATACCATTCCCTTGCTGAAGTTTTCAGGAAGTCAAATCGCAACCACAAAACATTGTGTGGGACACTCTGTTCGAAGATCCTTGGTCTGCCAAAGTTAAAGAATGTTTAGCGCCATTTGGAATGGTAAAAATCCAAACCCAACGTATGCAGGGATTGGTAACCAGTGTGTTTTTAAAAAGAATGCATTTAACGCATTTGCGAGATGTTGAAACACTCACAACCAAAAGAGGATTTGCAGGAATGTGGGTAAGTGATGTTTAACTATTTCTGTTGCAATTTTGACTTGTATGCTCAAGTTTTGCGAGAATTTCAATGCCAAAACCACGTAAAAACATAATTAATGCAATTTTTATGGTGGTAGGGAAACAAGGGTGCTATTTCACTACGTTTGGGATTACATGGATGCTCAATGTGCTTTGTCAACTGTCATTTGACTGCTCATGATCATTTGTTACAAGAACGAATCGAAGACTATAAGCAGATTCTGCATGGGCAAGTTTTCAACCACCCGCAGACATCAAATATACTATTTCATGAGTACGTTGTAAAATTTTCGTCAAGCCTGACTTTACTGAGTTTTACGGAGTTGACATCTTCCCCGATGTTTCCTTTAGACTCCAGTATTGACGGTTTTGTTTCATGTTCAATAATTCTCCAATGGTGATATTCCTTTTATTCTTGGGGCTTTCAGTTACGTCTTCTGGTTTGGTGATCTAAACTTTCGTCTTAGCGAAGGGAAATCTGCCAATGAAATTGTAGAGCTCATTTCTCGCAATAAAATCTCGGAATTATTGTCAGATGATCAATTAAACACAGTAAGGCGATCTGGAGATGCGTTTTCTGAACTGCAGGAAGCGCAAATTACTTTTCCACCGACGTTCAAGTTCGAAACAGGGCTCGATAGTTACGATACAAGGTAAAATACTACTATTTAAATGTTAGTTAAACCAGGAATGCTACAAAAACTTTTCTTATTCGCTTAAATTCACTTAATGCAGAAGACGCCCAGGCTGGACTGACAGAATTTTGTATCAAGTTAACTGTAACGTTTACGACAATGTCAAGCTGAAAGCTGAGCCCAGCAATTATCGCTCGCTGATGAATTACCGCGTCAGTGATCATAGACCAGTTACTTCTGTATTTCGAATACAAATTTTTCGACCCACTATTGAGAAACTCGTAGAATTCCATGTAAATGTCAATGTGGTTGGTAAACGAAAGCAACAAAGTATTTTTTTCCGTGTGCCCCACGTTAGAAACGTCACCTGAGGATTGGATAGCTATATTCAAGGTACTTGATTTGGAATTTTCAGTCGCACAAAATTCAGTATACTACGCAATCGGTTATTTTATTTGGTTTTTTTACGGCAGGCGGACTTCACAAGCCTTGATGAGTATGTTGCATATGTGTACGCGCCTGTGGGTCACGGAGAAGATATTGCTTAACAGTACACTCCAAATGCAAGAGCTTTATAGTCCTGAGGAAGCGTCGGTTATTTTCACAGAAAATAGTGTCCAGTTTGAAGGATCATATGTGCTATTGTATTTTTCACACGCCTCTCGTTCAATTTATGGAATGAGTGAACCTTTTAATGCTATTGTAAGATCTTCGCCATGAGGGATCAAGCGCTGTTGATTCGTTACATGATTCAATCATTCTTAAAGGAACGATCGTATACAGATTAAACAGTATTTTATTTCACCGAATATTCATACCGATCAAATATACTACTCGGTACATTGCGAGTTTACGGCTGCAGAGAATGTTGGTCTTATTACAGAAAACTATTTTCTCTGAGAAGGATAGGAATAACTACTTTTAATTTTGCATAGTGTCGCCTCGTTTATTTTTACAAGCAGCAAAAGCATTTGCTATAGTATAAGCACCAATTTTACTCCTACAATTTGCACACACATGCTTACAGTTGAATTATAGTTTCTATAATTTACAAACAAATACGATAAAATAAAAACAGACGTTCATTAAAAGAAAATTCTAGTTTCCAATTTTTCCGGAAAAATGGCATCATTGGTTCGGCAGTGTGGCATAATACCTATGGCGTAATTGCATTTGATAGTTCGAATTAACTGGCGTGAATATTTATCAATGTGAACCCTGTTTGCAGAAAATCTTTGTGAAAGAAAATTGGTACCATGGCGTTTACAAGTGCCGTCACTTATGTCGATGCCAACAATTTTCATGAAGTCTATCCCAAGTTCAAAATTCGTCTGAATGAATGCCATTTCATTGCATTTGATTCAGAGTTTTCAGGGTTACAAGATTCATCGTTGGATCAGCAGAGGTAAGTCTTTTGACAATTGCAAAATGTCTTGGATCTCAGCGAACGAAACTGTTATAATAGTTTTTGTATTTGGTTTATAGCCTTTTTGACACTCCTGACCAGAGGTATAGGAAAGTTCGACAGGGACGTTTTAAAATTTTGCAGGTAATTTTGCGAAGTGAAAGCTTAAGAAAAGTAATGTTTGAGTAAGTCCTCTAAAATTTTGCTTTTTAATGTCTCTTTTTCATTTTCTTAGTTTGGAGTAGCATTGTTCAAACTTCATGCTGCCCGTAACGAATGGATGGTGCATAGTTACAGCTTCCTTGTGTTTCCTCCTGCATTCGAAGATTCCAAAGTAACTGAAACGTTTACCTGCCAAGCCTCATGTTTGCTGTTCCTGCGTCTTCACATGTTTGACTTCAACAAGGCAAGTAAAGATACAGCTTGTTGGCTCCATTGTGCTATCAAGAATCCTCTTAGGTTAGCTTATTTTCGATCAATCAGTACATTTCTGCATTTTCCTCTGTGACCAGTGGATTTATGATGGGATTCCTTACCTCAACAAAGCCAAGACTACAAAAATGAAAGCATTTTTGAAAACTCAACGCTCCATTATGCAAACTGGTACAGAAGTAGAAAAGGTAAGCATATGGGTCGCAGTAAAATACATGCGAGAAACTGCTGCCAGATCGTCATGATCTTCTCTGACAGAATTATTATCTTGAGGATTAAATAATTTTACCTTCGGATTACTGTAAAGCTGGCAACGTACAATCCAATTTTTTACGGTGATTTCAGAAAATTCTTGCCTTTAGCAAACTTGCGAAGAGGAAGATGGACAACAAAGGCAATTTAAATGAAAGTGACATTCAGCAGGTTGTTAATGATTTGACTGGCTTCGCGACTGTGATAGAAGATATCAGTAAATCAGGAAAAGTTGTGGTAGGCCATAATGTTTACACGGACTTGTTACTAACATACCAGGAATTTTGCAATGATCTCCCAGGTTCGTCTCATCCTAATTTACTACCCGAGCACTGAGCTGAGATTCTGACTTTGACCAAATGATTTATCATATCATTCATTATTATCTAACGGCTTAAATCCAGCTCTATTTTTTCAGAACACTTCGGCCAATTCAAAGCTGAAATACACGATTTATTTCCACATGTCTTCGACACAAAGAGATTAGCTTTTAACGTTCGGGACGTGCTTTATGCAATGGATGAAACCGAAGCCTTCTTCGATCATCAAAAATTGAGTGACAGTACTTTAGAAACAATTTTTTACAACTCCAAGATGAAAGAAGAAGCAGCACCTAAAGTACGGTATCCTGAAGAATACAAAAAAGGTATTGGCTTACCGTTAGGCATAATTGATTCCATCAGTAGAATAATGCAGATGATCTGTTATAACTTTTTATCACAATTAAGGAACAAGAAGTAGTAGCAGATTTTGCTTTATTTTACGCAACCACAACTCAAGGAGATAGCCGAAAAAACTAATTTTAATACTGATTTAATGCTGAATTCTTTTGATCACAGTTTTGGAATCCCCCAACACTGGCATCAGCTCGTTTTGTCACCAGGCAGCATTTGATGCAACTATGACAGGTTCTCTTTTTATCCAGCTTGACATACCTTCTGCAACGACCTCTACTCCAGTAAGTTTCGTTTTGATGTCACTGCCAAGCGTATGGTACACCTATTTTTGTAGGTAGCTATTTATAGATCTTGCACATTGAAGAACGTATTATATCCTTGGCTACGTATGAGGCGATGACACTGCCGAGGTATCGCAAAATTAACTAAATATGTCCACAACGTAACTTTCCGTTGGCAAGGAATCAAACGGGAAAGTGAGCTTGTTGAACCGCTTGAGAACATCGCGCACATCCGAGAGGACATTCCCATGTTTTTATAAACTTAACCATACAATTTGTAATTAGCTGAAGTTTCGCGTTATGATACCCTAAAAACATGGCATTTTTTTGCAGGTTGAGAACACTACACTGCACATTTGAAGAAGTGCTAGAAGTTTGCAGCCAATGGGAAAATCACATCAACGCTACAAGATGCACTGTACCATACATTGTAAGTTTTCTACTTTTTGCTCTAAAACGCTGCATCAATCAGGCCAAATTTGCATATATTTATAAGGAATTTCGACCAGAATCTTGCAGGGATAGGATCCTGAATCCCATCGTCCGGAGCACATAGTTGTTTTAGCGCATCGTAAACGGCCTAACTTGACAACGTGTATCGATTGGGTAAGAGTAAAGGCAAATTAAAAAGGTAGTTATCGCTATACGTTTTTCTTGACTCGCATCAACAGTATCTTTAATAAAAACTTTTCAGTTGAATAAAAATTTGCCTAAGTTTGGAGACTTCGACCTGGTATTTCGCGAAGGACGAGTCATAATCGCGTGTGGAAACAAAGGATGGTGAGCAGTTTCATTATGTTTGCATGATAAGTGCTAAGCCGCTCGGCACGCCGTACACTTGACTTAAAATCTAGTAGTGTTCTCGATAATCCTTTTTTTGTGTGAAAATCTCGGCGAAAGCTAGTTTCAGGTGTGCGCATCATAGGGTACGGTACATGTATTCAATACATTCAAGGTAGAAACTTCGCCTGAGACTCTGATGTGACAAAGGATGCTTACCAGATATTAGGAAGGAAGCGCTGTACTCATAGTTTAGTTGGAGCTGGCAGAAGTATTTAATGCGAGACAAGTTTCAGTGGAAGTAAAGGAGCGGAAATAGAAAAAAATATCATTTAGTGCCAGGTACTATTCTTAGAAACCGAAGTCACGATATGCAAGGTTTGCAAGATAGGGCTATACTTAAGCGGTGTAACAAGTGTATAAGCTCACAGTCTCAGATTGCTTCGTTTTCTATATGATTTTTAAGCTTTTCAAAGCAAATATTGATGGTTTCGGTTAGGCCTTCAGCTCCGAGTTTAAGTGTGGGAAGTGGGAGTTCTCCGATATTAGATTGATGCGTGAGAATACCGCAGTGCGTTATAGGTGATGTAGATGGTACACCTCGGTAGCTCCTTTAAGATACCGGTTCAAGCTCAAACTTTTCATTCCGACTCAACTTAAATTTTTTTCTGTCTCAGCTACTTCACTAAATTCAAATTAAAAAGTTGTGGGCAATTTGTGCAGATAACAATTCGTGTAATAGCTGGGGTGTTTTCACCTGTATTCATGCAAAACGCTCAGAATACTCGGCCGAAGTATTCTTAGCAAGAATACTTTGCATGTTCACTCTCTCATTTTTCTAACAACAGCACACTTAGGAATGCATGGTTTTCAAGCTTATATCGGAGAACTACTTAAGCAAGAAGTCAGTCATAATAGTAGAACCTAGTTCTCAAAATTCTATAGTTCTATGAAAAATCCGAATAGTTTTGTCTATTCCCAAGGATAGAAGGGATATCTGATAAAATCTTGCATGTGGTGCGTAAACGTCAGAAGGAGTAAATTAAAAGAATATCCTTCTTCTGTATCATAATGTCAAGGGCACTTTTGAGTCTCAAGCCAAGATAATTTAGCATCAATTCTATCATCGGCAAGGTTCTGCGGGCACAGTATAGCCTTGATTTAATTAGCCTTAAATTTGCAGTTTTCGAGGTGTCAGACGCTATCTTGTGGAAGAGGGCTTTATTGTTCAAGAGAATCATGGAGGTTTTCTGCCCACTTGGATTCGAAACCACGTTAAAAGGTATGTGGGTTATAACAAGTGGTATCTTGTTATGATATGAATTTTACAAGCTCCCATGATCTATCCAAAATTATATATCGAGTATTCAAGAGATTTCCGAAATTCAGCGTTCTGAAATTCAGTGTTTTGTTGTGAACGGTTTTAACTGGCTTAATACCATGTTGCTTTTGTAGCTTGACGATCGGAGGAGCTTGCATCCTGATAGGAACGTTTTCCTATTGGAATCTGAAGAGTAACTGATGGGAGAGTGTGTTATCGGTGGCACGGAGGTCAGCAATGGAAGCTAACCTATGGTACGAAATAATAGGTGGTTTCTTTGTAAATTTTATGTTTTGACATTTCTATTTGTCGCAATGCATCAGACTTGTTATTTCTAAATAAATGGGCGTATAAGCCCTGATGGAATGCTTCAGCTTGTGGGCAATTTTGTCTTGGTAACTTGCCACGAAATCGAATCAAAACGCTGACGTATTAAAGTCAGAAGTCGACGCGGGGAGGGTGAAAGGCCTGAAGGGGATTGATGAGCGCTCTAAAAAAATATACAGCCCGATGCGATGCGTATGTTTATGTTTACACCGCAGCCAGCAGGCCCTCATGCTAGTAAAGAATAATACCTTAATTACGGACACATGAGCAGTGGAAATGAAACCGATTTCGCGCAAATATAACATAGAATCGTGAGCTGAGGTAGTTGTGCGAATTGAACTTTTCGGCTATTTCTGCGTAGAATTCAAAAATGCAACTCATACTGAAAACACCTTTGTGATAATGTACTACAGCTCATGACAGAATAATAATTAGGGAGCATCAAATTGTGCTAATGCTTGACTAACGCTGTTCTGTTAGCAGTAGCCGTTCACGCTCAATGTGACTAAAGACCTGGTGAACTGTGGGTTCCAAACAAACTCTATGATTTTTATGCAGTTTTATGTAGCTCGGTGATATCAATTCTTTGTCGCTGAAATCGTCAACCCTTTCTAGAGACATCAATGGCAGAATTAAAAACAGATTCCGAGTTGTCTCAATTTTAAATCTTGTACGGTATAGCAAGAGTAGAAGGCTGTGGGCTTTGGCAGGAGGGAGGAGAAGAAGGAGTGTATAAATTGACGGAGTCGACCTCAGCAAGGAATGATGTCTACCGAAAATTTGAAGACAAGTGGCATGGCAAGGGAGCTTATGCTCAACTTGCAGGACAAGGTCCTTTGGATAATGAGACATGAGTAATCCGAAGACTGAAAAGCTGTTGTTTCCTGGGATAATTAATGAACTTTCCTTAGATTACCTTGTTCCAGACAGAAATCAAAGCCTAGGAACTTGACCATCAGCTATTTATAGGACGCATGAGCTAAAAAGACTAAAGATGCGAGGCAGTAGGATTTTCTAATTTGAATTGAATGCATTAAGTCAAGTAAGCATTCAGCTTTTCACCGTATTGACTGCTCCATAATGAATTACTGCTGGAAGGAAGGCTTAAGCGTTCTAGATTTTATGGAGGGTAAAAGGTTCATGTGCATGAAGAATTTGCTCAAAGTTAACGTTTTTCAATTCCCTTGGAAGCATAGCAAGTGTAACGGTTCTGTTTCATCATTGCATGAGTAGTATTCCGACATGAGCAGTTTCTGTTGCCAGGTGAAAATGATTGTTTTAAAAATACTCTAGACCCTATGGCATGCAGATCGAGGAATGAGCAAGTGGAAGAAAGGCAAAAGGACGATGTATGTCAATCTGGTACCATTGTTTGTCAGGGGAAGGGTTAGAGTTGAGAGAGATGAAAGTAACCGAGGATTTTTTTCTTGGCACATTCGGAAGTCAGCTTGTAGATATTTCCGTAAGGTATATTTCGTTATAAAGATAATGATTTGGACTGTGGATGCCGGAGTGATGGGACCTCAAAGCGCACACCCAAGCGTAAGATCAAGGCTTTCGGTTGTGCGGAATACTGAACGTGTAGAGGAAAACGGTTTCAGGTTGAGTCGAGTAAAGAAATTGTATAGAGGCAAATTGGTCCAATCTTTCCTGTCCCAATTCGCTGCTGATGAAGCGCTTCATCCAAGAGCCAGATTTGAGACTTTTAAAATGATCAGTGAGAATAGAACTAAAAGTACCAGTCGTATGCTATATGATTACCTCAAGTATTGTGCATTGATAGAATTGAATAATTTGGCGAAGGTACTTTATTTCTGTACCATAAGGGTGAGGGATACCCGACGAAAGAGCGATTGTGACTTGAGCCGCAACTTCTCAAACCTTGCCGCAGACTGATTTTCTCCGCCAGTGCTTCCGTAGCTTGTTTCATAATCTGGCGGAGACAACCAGATTGTACTTAGCATGAATAGGAAAAGAATAAAAATTCGATACCGAAGGTACTGTTGACAACGATCCAACTATTGACTGTAGCTCGACGGTTGGAAAGCCAGCGTCTCATGAAGTAGCAAGTGGCAGGCGAAAACCTTGATATACTTTTTTATTTTTGACAATTTTGCAAGGGCCGTGGAGGTACACGTAAATACGCACACGCTCTTTGTAGCCAGTTGTGTGCTCCTTAAAAGAACTACTTGAAGATCACAGACCAGGCATTATACGTTAGCACTTTGGAGCAAATACACTTTTTAAATTTAGATTTTTTTACGGCGGATTGGCACAAACTGCATACCGAGTTGAAGGATGCGAATTCTCTCCGTACTTGATCCTTTGGTAGAATCCTAGGGTTCGGTTCATACTACTCGTGAGTGTGTGTGTTTTCCCCGCTTTCGGCGTCCCCCGAATTGCGTTTCTGTCCGTTGGCATAGAATTTTGCCACAATGCGAGCCATGCTTAAATGATGTTTAAGCTGAGATCGGGATACCACCGCAGCCAGCCCATGCCGAGTATTTCAATTCTCTTGAACTAAACTGCTTGTTCCTGGGCAGAGAAGGTGATTAAAAAAGGCTGGTGTAGGACTGGATGAGGCCTCATTTGACTACCCGCAGCAGCGCCGGAGCGTTGCTTTTTTCTTTCCCTAGGATTCATTTAGATTTCGGTGGTTCTAGTGCGGTGTCAAAATATCTATTAGAATACGGACTAAAATCTATTGCTGTTGGTCGAGAGTGTTGGTAAGTCAAGAAAATTTTGATTAATTCTGCCTCACTACCCTCGCAATTCATATAGCATTTAAATAAGTGGACAGTTCGGCCTTAAGGAAACGTTTCTTGTCCGCATCCCTCCAGTTCTACCTACACGCAGTGAACAGTTTTTTGAGCACACATTTTGTTTTTTCTTGGGCTCTCAGTCCTATGGTGCGGTTGATTTTAGAACTGTTTTGTTTTTGAAATTACCACTGGTAGATGTTTGCGATTTTTGCAAAATGTGCTTCGTAGCCGGTTGAATTGTGTAAAGCCCGGTATGGCCTCTTAAGAACTGCGGTTGTTGCGGTCGCAGCCTGCTAACTTCCAGTCTGAATATCCCTTGTACAGAACACAAACTCCGAAAGGATTTGCTAAACAGTGCTGAAGAATTATGCAGTGCTGCTGTTAGCAAAACGAGGCTGCAATTTTCGAGTCTGTGACTCCTACTCTCTTGACTGATAGAGATAAAGTGAGTATCGCCATTCTTCCCAGGAGCACTTGAAAGCCACCACGGTTTACGCAAGAAACATTCATGCAAAGAGTTCACTTGTTTCACCCAAACAGTAAACCGTCAGTAAGACGGCGGAAACCAAGAGAAGGAATAGGCATTAGTTGTAGTAGGTTCTAAATAAAACCTTTCAACCAAATCAGCTCCTGTACATCGACCCACTCAAACGTTCGCTAAAAGTAAATCTATATCTCTTCTCAAGTATTTTCCCCAGTAGTCTATGACGTCAAAGCTAAGGATGTGAAGATCACGCTACCACATTGGCAGAATTTTTTAACATACCAGCTGCTTTTCCAGCACCTTTTCACTTGCGTGCCTAAGTAGAATTGAAATGAAAATCCGATTTGTAATTATTCATCAGAAATCAGCTCCTTTTTTGGCCCGAGTCTGTTCTTTTGAGCTGGAATTGCTTCCGCGCTTGCAAAAGCAATTGCACAAAGCAGCAGACTCCATGAAACGTATTTGAAACGGTGTGGCAAGGGCCCTAATTTCAGAGCCTTATAGGTTAGAGTATGACGTAACATATGGGAAAACAAAGGATTTTTTGTACAAATGCAAAATTTAAAGCAGCAGCTTCAAATTTCTCAGTTACGGTATGCGTCACCTTGAAAAAGTTATCGGGTGTCTTGGGATTCATCCATGAGTCCCAACCCTAAGTTTAGACGGGAGTGTGTAGGCATCTCTTGCAAACTGCCTCATGTCTTGACGATTTAACAAGTTATCAGCCTTGAGCAGTGATCGCACATCTTCTAAAAAATGAGACCCTGGCGTCTTTGCTCATGCTCGTCACTCGTGCTTGTGGTGCATACGCTCGCTCAGTTGACCTTTGAGACACGGCTGACGTGCTAAATGCTCTGAAACTAGCTTTCGATGATAATAATAGCAACAGTTCGCGTTTCAGACAGCCGAAGTTTAAGACCTACTTTCACATGAGCTGAGTATAACGATCAAGTGAACGCAGACTGCTCAGGTTGAAATAACTTGGTTTCTTGACATTCCTCAATTACACTATCTCTGTCACCACACCTGCAACAGGGCTTCACAAACTTAATCTGCTGCCTTACTGATGAGTGAAAGCAGTATTTTCTCAAGGCTCAATATATTTCAATGGTTTTCAGTTAGCAAAAAAGTGTCTGGCCTTATGATCTCATTAATATTTGCACATGTCCCATAACGCAGTTACCATTTGCCCTGTCGAGCTCTGAAATCAAAATCCTTCTTTCAGGAGAACACCCGTCTTTCACCTCCTACTTTCTATCATCTCCATGTCATGCTTTCATCTTCAGTTTACGATTAACATGCGGTCTGATTGCATGCGTTTGTTCAAACTATTATTGGTCACAAGGTACCCCTCTAGCTTTAAATGGACGGCAAGATTTTTTATTCTAGGGGCAAAAGTATTGCTCCCTAATTCATCGGTTCAAGGTCCCGAGACAGGAAAGTCCTGGGTTATCTTTTACAGTAAGCTGGCTGCCTACGAAAAGCTGTCAGGCGATCTCGACTCACTAATCAGGTTTTAGTGGCTGTTACTCCTAAATTAAAAAAAAGTCAGAGCATAAGGCACACAGAGGAAGACAATAATCTAATGAGACGGACTTGAAAGAAGCAAGTTGTTTCTGCATATGATAACAGGGGAGGCTGAAATGGTGCTGTAAATTAGGAGAAAATCTGGCTTAAGGAGCAAACACGAGAGGGTTACAAACCCTTGAACGAGATTTAAGCTGCGTTCTGGCTCCTTGCCAAATACATTTAAACAATTTAAGAGCAAAGAGTGACATTCACAGGACTCGGGCGATGATAAAAGAAGAGGAAAGAGGATAATCTGAAAAGGTAACTATAGACAGGGGATAGAAAAGAGCAGCAATTCAACCGACAACTAGCTCAAGGCGTGGTAGTGGTAATAGTAATTAATACTTGAGTAGGTTGGCTCGGCCGTGTGAAGGTATTGCTAATTAAAGGATTTTTATGACGCACTAGCAATTAGCTCAGTAAACGCACTAGCAACTCAGCTAGAAACACGTTAGCATCTACTGTGAGGTCACTCGAAGGAGCAATCCAGTGCACCAAGAACAAGGCCACATGGAGGAAACTTTTGCAGGACCAATTACGATACCTGTCGTGCGCTTTATTATCCACATTACGAGACTAATGTTGAGAAACGAATGATGCAGGCTACATCCTCAAGTGCTTGATAAACCCTTGCGCTGCAATCGACTTAAAACAAATAGCTTGAGAGCAAACTATTTACTGATTTCGCAGCACGGCTGTCATGAGGAAATAGGGGCTTGAAATTGAGGCAGAAAATATCGAGGATTTACGCATACGCACTGGATCAGTTCCTGTTAAATTTCTCAGGGATTCGATAAAGGTAAACAGAGAAAGCGTCTAGAGCAGCTGTAGTAAACATTTAGTGATATGAATTTTTGCTCAAGCGCTGATCGCCATGTGCGACACAATTGTTTTGAATGGCGCTTCTAGGATACTTTTGTGAAAATCCACCAATGCCAAGCTTCCACATTTAAAATGAACGTCGGACGTCAGTAAGACTGACTGGCATCGGTAGATGACTCGCCGAATATTTGCCATAGAGGTGCTTATACTGTTTCATGCTTGAGCATCGTATCGTAGATGTAAGTATGTGCTCGTGTGTTACGGCACCGCAGTGGTGGTGGAAAGGAATAAGACTTTTCCACAAACTTCTCCCGAAGGAAACAACAGGAGTATGGAATGGGGTACTGGCATCAAGTATAGGTGTGCAAATGAGCGAAAGAGCATCTCCTCGACACAAATGTGCACGTAATGCCAGGGATGAAATAATAAGGAAGCAGGATTTTCAGGATGTAGTGTATATGGTAGACCAACCTCTGGCATGTTAAATAACATAGGAAATTCTACTGTGCCTCGTTCCTTTAACGCAGCTGGTTCTCTTGCAATAAACCGTGTAGTAATAATCGGGGACCGATGTTACACGTAGCGGTTAGTTAGACTACGATTGTGAAGGAGATGTGTGTGTGTGTCTATGTGATTTTTCTCGAACAGTTAAAAAGTGCTCTCATCAGGTTGATTGGACGGAAGTAAGACGGTTTGTGCGGGTCATCCTCGGTTCGGTAGTCGCTAACAGGACCAGTTAACAAGAAACTAAAAAGCTCAACTAACAAGTGAACTAATAGGATTCTTGGACGAGGAGCTGCACACGTCTGTCCACCCGGTCCGACCATTGACGTAGACACTGTTGCTCACTCTGCATTAGTTTGATCTGACTCTAATTTGATTCTCTTTTAAAACCTGTGATGAACCATTGAGAATATGGCAAGACGTGAAACAGTGTGAGCCATACTGATTATACAGCAAACACACGGAGTTCAAGCCTGTAAGTGTTTAATGTACGATCACCTGCGACTTTACTTCCTCTATAGCTTTCTATGATAGTTCCTCTAGCTCTAATGTCACTTTATCTGCAGCACATTCACCGTTCAACCAAAAGGGGATCGTAAAGTTGTAGTTGCTGCTATAACTCAAGTTGGTGAGCCGACGAGTAGATTGAGATTGCCACAACAGGCCGCAATCAAGTTAAATATTTGCACGTTATACTTAATACGTAGCCGATTGCCGACGTATTTAATCCAACGTAATGCCTCGCAGTTTTCCGTAGAAAATTTACCGAGCCTGTCCTGACATTCTTAGAATTGTAATTGTGAAGCAAGAGATGGCTAGAGTGGTACCAAAACCTCGATTTTCGCGAAGGTTGTAGCGATATTCTTCAAGTGCCTAAAACGTCAGACCTGTGAATGAGATTCACTATTTTCTACGTGCGTTAGCTGAAACATTTGTGGAAACCGTATTACCCACCCGTAGTACTTGTAGGTGAAGTTTCGGTTTTGAAAAGTGAGGTGATTGGTGAAACCAACATGCAGTAAGAGCAGACTGAAACCTTTCCAACCTGACACTGATCTCATCAGTTACGTAAGAAAGAGGCCAAAATTTGGCAAGTTTCTTCAGTAGTGTCTGTTTAAATCTACTTCGGTAGATAGAAACTCAGGGTGCGTAACAGTTTATTAATTTCTTGGTCCGTTTGATCCCGCAAATTGAGCTAGAAGCGCCAGAATTGCCCATGGCAGGAGTGATGCCGTTGCGGTATTCAATGAAGAAGTATTAATTCCGTATAATCTTTGTAACCTGTAGCTGTTGTGTGTGCGTGTGAGGTGAAAACTAATGCAAACCTGTTTATTTCCGTCTGATTCAAGGCAGCGCAATATAGGTCATCACATCAGTCAGTTGAGAAGCCAGTAATGGCATGCTTCTTTTCAAGTGCAACAACTGTCTTGGATAAAGTGAACTAATCATAATCACATTGTACTACTTTAGGACCATGTAGTAGTGGGCATTGGATCTGCCGTATATACAGTGCAGTCCTTGTCCAGCAATTCATAAAGGATAATCTTGTAGCAGGTGAACCTTTTGGGAAGCCACTGTTTCTCTTAGAAACCGGCTCCGAGATTGCTGCTCGTGATGGTAAACAGTTGTTTCCTTTTTTGTTAGTTCCAGAAAAGAGAAGAGACATGAAGAAAGAGTTGAAAGTATAGGAGTTTAAGAAGTAGCTTTGCAAAATTTTTCTAAGAGATGAAACTTGTATATGACAGTCGTCACCGAGGTAGAGATTAAAAGTCGTTTTAAAAAACGTCGAGGCATAATTACCAGCGTAACCATTACAAGTTTTCCTCCTCAACATTCGACATTGATAATTTGCAAGACTGCTGCAATCGCAAGTAACGAAGGTGAGCCATGCTCATCATCTGAGGTAAACGTGCCGCTTGAGCCATTTTTTGCACTGACAAGCTGCTACTCGTATTATTTCAAGGCTGCAGTCTATGTTGGCATTGCGACTTGAGGGGTGGTGGGGTTTCAGGTCCTTCTATTCACAAGTAGGTTTTGATAGTTGTGTTAAAATTGCGTGGGATTAACATTACTTGGCATCAGCCGTGCCAGAAAATTGAATTTGTTTTACATGTGCTGAATTAGCTCAATAGTGGTCATGTCAATGATAAGAGAGGAACCAATTTGATGAAAAATAAATATCACCCCAGATCATAATTCACCGTTATCGTGCAAAGTTAATCTGGTTCAAAGTTTTTCACTTTGAGTAATTTTTTCAAAAGGGATAGCAGGCAAAAAGATCCCACACTAACAAACGCTGGAGTCATAAGAATATAGATTGGACCAAAAACATGTGACGAAATTTTGACATTGCACATATTTATTTTTTCATTAAAACAAAATCCTCAGCTCTTTAGCAATAGATTTATGAATACGTGAACAAGACGCGGCTGCATACTTTGGTTCGTATCAGTTTTTCAAGTAATGAAAGACTGCATTAGATTTGAAATGAGTGAAAAAGGTTATGTCAGCTTACTTGATTCAACGTAAGGAAATAGATAGTTAGATTCGTTGTACCACCAGCGGCACGTATGCACTCTGAAGTCTTAAAATCTTAGTAAAATGTGTCCATGAATCAAATAATTACGGGCTTGATTCATGAGCTAGTAGATTTACGCTTATATTTTTGATTAAAAATGTTTTCGTGGTCACCGCATTGTAGCGAGCAAATGCGGCGAGAGAGTTGAATGGATTCAGCTAATACCTTTACAGCGGTAGATGCAGATAAGTTCGGCTGAAACTCAATTGAAGCCAGAAGTTTGATAAAAATTCAAACTGATAATGATTTGACCAAATGGGAGCCCCTGATGCTCCAGGCATAAAATTTGCACTACCTACTGCTTTGCAAATCATGGAACTGGTAAAAGTAGTAATATAGGTTATTTAAGAAACTTAAATTTCCTTTCCTGCCACGAGCATTGTAGAGGCAGTTATTATGTGCGCAAACCCGTTGTCTGCTGCTGCTTGATTGAAATCTTATCTTAAATTGTCTTTCTTTTTGTAATGCAGATCTTGCCAATTTCGGAGAGGATCAACATATCGTACTCATCAGTGACCTGTGTGTCCTAATAGATATCTACGAGCGGCCACGATGGAGGACGGCCACGCAAAATCATGGGAGGAGGTTGTGCAGTATTTTGGAGTAGACGTAGAAAGGGGTCTTTCCTTGGACCAAGTTAAAAGAAATCAAGAGAAGTATGGGCCTAATGGTAAGTAACGCATGTTATTTTATGAAGAATTTGCAATTCCGCCATTTGATTTCAGCAGGTGTATCAAAGGTACATAACGCTAAATCCTACTCGCAAGTACAGTCAAAAGCATTGATTATATTTGGGTGTTTTATTGTTTCACTGAAGACGCAATGCAGAAATAGCTCTTAAGTTAGCTTTTGTGGAGACGCGAAAGTAATAATAGTCGGAGGGAATGTGATTTTGGCAAAAATTCAGGGACACGCTGTGACTTCGTTCTGTCCTTAAATTCCTACTTGTTGCTCTACCAAATCTAATATTTATTACTTTGCTCGTATAGCAAAGCTTTAAGGCTTTAGTGCACGAACGGAGTCTTGAAACAAAAAATAGCATAACCTCATGCACCTGCGTTATCATGCCATACGAAAAAGTAAGACCTCGAAAAATGTTATCTACAAAGCTCTTAGCTCATTTGCGTCTGTCTTCTTTCTTTAGAGTGTTCCTTTGGGCTACGGCTCAGCTGTAAAGAAGCGGTGATACATGTAGCACACCTTGTGTGAGCTGTTGCCTAGAATTCTAAAATAAGGTCCAACTGTGATACTAAATTTAACCGTTGGATTTGAGTTTTTCAGGGCACAAGGCTGTATGCATGACATTCAAAGGCATTATCTTAACAACTTGAGTTGGGCAGTTTAGAGTGAAACATCAGAAGCAGAAATTCACGGAGGTTGTCAGTGCCAAAAAAGTGAATGCGAATCATGGCGGCACTGTTTTATTTTTAAAGATGAGAACCGCTGAATCTCTTGCCAACGCTTTGTCACTGTTTTCCAGCCCGAGCATANGAATCTCTTGCCAACGCTTTGTCACTGTTTTCCAGCCCGAGCATAGTCATGATTTGGAAATTTTTTAATGATATAGCTGCAGGAGGGAAATGATTTGGTCAAGAGTGTTACTTTTATGTCACATTTAAACCGAATGATACACCTGGCGAGGAAGTCCCTGCCGTGGTGGCACAACATAAAAATTTGTGCCATCACTAATTGCACTTAAAGAAATCTTTGTTTTTGATTGCAATATGAAACAATTTCATTCTCGATATGATGAAACCAGCACGATAAGCATTGACACTGTATTCCATTCCGACCCTGAAGTCGTGTGCTAATACTGAACGGAATTTCTTTGTTACAGAGTTACCAGTTGAAGAAGGCAAAACTTTGTGGCAATTGGTTTTAGAACAATTCGATGATTTGTTAGTCAAAATTTTACTGCTAGCTGCTATCATTTCTTTCGTAAGTTTTACAGGAATAACATGTTCAAATTTATTAACCATGCTATCTGTTGTCTGCATTACTGTTAATACGGATATTTGATCTATCTGCTTAGGTTCTCGCTTTATTCGAAGAGCATGATGAAGGTATGGAAGGTATTACGGCCTTTGTTGAACCTTTTGTAATTTTGCTCATCTTGATCGCCAATGCTGTCGTCGGTGTGTGGCAGGTGAGCTCTTGTCTTATTGGACAAACCGAAAAATCTATATGACATTACATCTTACGACGCAGCAGCAAACAGCGTATTTATAGCGTCTCGTTGTATTTGTAGGAAAGAAACGCTGAAAGTGCCATTGAAGCTTTGAAAGAGTATGAGCCTGAAATGGGTAAAGTTGTTCGATCGGACAAGAGCGGTGTACAAAAAGTTAGGGCTCGAGAAATCGTACCCGGTGATATTGTTGAAGTTTCAGGTAAAAGATCATTACTTGAAAGCACCTCTAAAAATTTTAACCATCGGACGATGTATTGAATTTTTGTTTTATGACACAGTTGGTGACAAAATCCCTGCTGACATCCGTATTACAAAGGTCCTGTCAACCACTCTTCGTATTGATCAATCTATTCTGACTGGTGAATCTGTCTCTGTCATCAAGCACAATGAGCCAGTTCCTGATCCTCGAGCTGTCAACCAAGACAAGAAAAACATCTTGTTCAGTGGTACTAACGTTGCCGCAGGAAAAGCACGTGGTGTCGTTATTGGAACCGGCTTGAACACTGCCATTGGTAAGATTCGTACGGAAATGTCCGAGACTGAAGAAATCAAGACACCATTGCAGCAAAAGCTTGACGAATTCGGTGAACAGCTCTCCAAGGTGAATAAAAATGAAATTTAATGATCATTTTGGAAGCAAGGATTGCAGTAAAAATATTTTATTTTATTTTACTAGGTCATTTCCATCATTTGCATTGCTGTCTGGGCTATCAATATCGGTCACTTCAACGATCCTGCTCATGGTGGATCCTGGATTAAAGGAGCTATCTATTACTTCAAAATTGCTGTTGCTCTGGCTGTAGCTGCCATCCCAGAAGGTTTACCCGCTGTCATTACCACTTGCTTGGCTCTTGGAACTCGTCGTATGGCTAAGAAGAACGCAATTGTTAGAAGTTTGCCTTCCGTCGAAACTCTCGGATGCACGTCTGTTATTTGTTCAGATAAGACTGGTACTCTGACCACCAACCAAATGTCCGTCAGCAGGTGCGTGTGTTAACGAGCTGCTTGTAAAGTTCTTTTGATTTACGTACGGAGTTGGTCAAGCTAAACTATCAAGTGTCATTCTTTGTTCCTTAGGATGTTCGTTATTGAAAAGGCTGAAGGTAGCGACATTTCCTTCCATGAATTCGAAATCACTGGATCAACTTACGAACCTATTGGTGATGTTTCCTTGAACGGACGCAAAGTTAAGGCCTCCGACTATGAGGTTCTGCACGAAATGGGAACCAT